>SKCR01030064.1:0-64451 GCA_019454045.1 Zanthoxylum bungeanum
GGATGTCTTGGTAATTTATGTACTAATTAGATTAGTATAGAAAAATAAGAGTCTGATCATGCATTAGTTTGTCGTATACTCGTATGTATGTTTTAATTCAAATTATTTGAATAACATGTCATTGTATATGATGCCCACTCATGCATTATAACATGTCATGACATTATATGCATGTTTAATTAATCAAAGCATAAAACTCATGCATGATAACATGTCATGACATTATATGCATGTTTAATTATCAAAGCATAAACTCACATGCATTATAAAATGTCATGACATTATATGCATGTTTAATTATCAAAGCAAAAAAGTAATGTAAATTTAAATAGTTTAAATTTAGATTAATACATGCAAACAAATTAAATATTTTAATTTAAATAAGCAAAAAATTTGATAATTCCTAATGTATCACTCAAGTGGTGGATTGGCTCTTAGTCATTTTCCAGTATAAGGTCTTTTAGTTATTTTTCCTTCTAGACAAGATTCGTAGACTGGTAAAGTATCAAGCTTTAACTGGTTTAAAGTTCTGCTCTTTATCAACCTATCTATCTGATCAAGGTTAATATGATCATGTCAAGATGCCACAGATATGTATCATCGTGAGAAATCTTTTGCCGTTTTGGTTTTAGGCTTTCAACCTTAAATATTTCAGTGTTGAGCAGTGAATTATGTGTTAACAGTCTTAACACATACAAAGTAGTTCTCTAAGTTTCCTATGCATATAGTTAATACATTTCTAGAAATAATAACTTAATCATTATTATGAAATAGAAAAACCATCATCCAAAAGTTTTGAAACAGAAATCAAATTCCTGCGAAACCCAAGAATAAATAACATATTGTTCAAAATTAAATAATAATTATTTGAAAATTTTAAATTGGAAACTCTTATTGCCCTTGCTGAAACGGCATCCCATGTCTCAACTCTCATGGTATAGTCATTTTTCGCAAGATCCCTCCATGAGTCAAGTAGCTGCAAAGAAGAAAAAACATGGTTATTGGCTCCAGAATCAACAATCCATGCAGATTTGTCATCTTCCATTATAAAGACTCAATAACAAGTAAATCATATTTACCGGAAGTCTTTTGTCTCTTTCAGCTCAGCAGTACCCATCTTTATTTCAATGGAAACTCTTTCTCTTGGTGTCCTTGGAGATTCTTTTGTTCTTATGGGCTTTACCTTAGCCTTCCCAATATTTTTCTTCTTCGCTTCTTGGCAGATTTGGAAGATATGGCAACATTTGCCTATCCACTTAGCTTACGAGGATCCACCAGTATGGACTCGTAATGGATGAGCTCATTAAGCATCTGAGTAAGAGTGAAAGTCAACTTATTCATAATATAGTTGCTCTTAAACTACAAGAAACTCTTCGGAAAAATTCTCATGATCATAGTCACATGGCTACGCTCGTCATCATCCTCAATACGTGCTCTCGAATGAATGTCCATTCCTTCATCCTTGCAGTCATCACTGAGTCCATAGTCTCATGATTGTAACATCCCACCGGAGGCAGGAAGCTAACCGACAGGAGACAGGAATAACGTATCTCCCTAAGCCTCAATTCTAACGAAAATCGGACATGACATACCCTAAAATTGGACAATCTGGAACATAATCCAGTAAAAAAAATGACATGTAATAAACATCAGATACGCAAAAATGACCTCTGGTTTAAACCCAAGATATCAATTCTCAACATCAATATTTAAGGGCTATGTGCCCATAATTACTTGCACGTCTTAAGGATGATGACGAGCGTAGCCAGATGACTATGATCATGAAAATTTTTCCGAAGAGTTTCTTGTAGTTTAAGAGCAACCATGTTATGGATAAGTTGACTTTCACTCTTACTCATATGCTTAATGAGCTCATCTATTAAAACAAATCAAAATTTCTATTTACATACATAAAACAACGTGTATTGCACTATTCAAAACATAACGAACATAACTCCTAGACTTCTACGACATCTCTCAAGACTCTAGAGTGGCTGACTGCAACTCGGGTGATTCGTCATCTCGAGCATGACTTCCTAAAAGCTTGTGTGGCAGACAGATCTGGTTGCCAACCTGTAAAACTAGCAAATTGTTGTGGTGTGAGTTATAAAACTCAGTAAATAACCACACTCATACCATAAAAAGACGAGAATAAACCTTGATAATAGTGTATGTATATATATATATATATATATATATATATATATAAAATCATATAAATATAAGTTGTTAGAAAACCTTTATCATATCATATCATAAGTGTAATACAATGCGTCTCATATATATCTATTTCAAAAGCGAATCTTTTAGAACAAATTTTTCAAAGTATTTTTTCAAAACTATAAAACAAGGTTTTCATAATATATCATAAAATTGATCTATATGATAAAAATCAAATTTCAAAATCGATGTCATCATAAAATCATATCAAGCGTCAAGGAACCAAGTCAGCTCGACGAAAATATCAAGCGTCCAATGCCTGGATCGCGCGCACAGACCATATATTGTCCGAAGCAGGACCATATGGACATGGGGTAACAGGTCAGTTCATTGTAGCTGGACAAACCCTATATAGGCACCACAATGGTTTCAAAAACATAAAACAAATAAAACGTAGTAAACACACTGTGGCGGAAACATATCATATCATAACATAAGTGAAATCAATACATTTCGTTTAAAGAAAAATTCTTCAAAATAAACTTCTCATAATACTTTTCCGAAAAATAGATAAACAAGAGTATTCATCCATATGTCATACATATTACACAACACATATCAAATCCAACCTCCATTGACAAATAACTCATCATTTACAAAACGATAACCTTAAATCACATGCTTGTTCAAAATACAGTCATACCGATATATATAAGTGTATATATATAATCCACCAACCATTGACAATAACTCGTACATCGAGATATAATATCATCATATCACATACAGACCTCAAAATATTTATATCAACATATCTATATGTAAACATATATATATATATATATATATATATATATATAAATTAGAGAAATATCAAATAATATATCAAGTACTCATCGGGTGGAATGCTTACCTGGTCTCACGAACACTCATGATCCTAGTTAAATCTATCAAAATAAATTATGAAAAGTGGTTAAAATCACAGTTTTGCAGAATTCTTGACTTAAATAAACTTTCAGACCTTCCTGAAACCCTCAATTCAAGTCTAATTCCAATGATTTCAGTTTCGTTACTCTTAAAACATCCAATATAACATATTTGTAGCATTAGAACATTTTGGAAATGTTGCGAAAATCTTTTGAAAAGTCCAAAAATGTTGCGGACTAATCCAGAACTTTTCGGATCTTTCCCGTGCCACCCCAATAAAAATTCAAAAAAACTTTTGAAAATTCTGAAAAATGTTGCGGAATACTCTAGACTTTTCGGACTTTCCCTTGCCACCCAAAGCAAGTATAATAATCTTATTACATCATTATTCAATATTCCAAGTCAATCAACAAGCTCAAATTCTCAAATTACGTGTTTTCGAAAATTTTTTTGAAAAAATTCTGAAAATACTAAGGAAGGATAAGATGTGTGATCCAGAATGAGCTTCATTTGTTGGGCCAAGTTAACTTGAAGTTGTGGCTGATTGCATGGCTTGGTCAGATTAGTGTATTTGGGTCATTTTAGTATATTTGGAAGAATTCTTGGGTTCTGGAGTTCAGGCCATGCATGAGACTTTATTATGTCTAAGGCAACAATTTAAATGGGTCTTGGACGTTCATGGGTTGCCTTGATTGATTTTGGGCTTAATTTCGGAATGGTGCATTAGTAGTGGAGAGATTTGAGCAGTCTTCATATTTTGGCCGTAACTTTTTCATCCAATGTCCGATTTTGATGATCCAAGTTGTATTGGAAAAAAGACTCATGGATCTATAACTTTATATTTTACGTAAAAGTGTAATTCAAATCTTTCTTAGTAAAACTACAGACGCAAGTTATCCCTACAACTTTTATGTTATATATTTTTTAAGGTTATATGATGTTTAAGTGTTTGGCTGAACTTTAATTAAATTAGAAAGCCCATGCATAAAATTTTAAGGATTTTATATGTTATTGGTATATTTTACTAGGGTTTTATTATATTTGGGTAGAATTATGGTTATCCACCTATTTAAAGGGGTATTATTCATTGTAATGAAAAATCTATCTTTTAATAAAAATCATTATTTTCTTGAGACTTGAGTAACCCTCAACTTATTCTCATTGACTTTGGCTTAGCAAAGTCTTGTTAACCTTTTGTGGCACCCTCTTAGCACTCAAGGTATCTGTTGTTTGCTCTTCAGAGGTTTAAAGTTTTGATTCCGTACTACATTGGCTTTCTTGGGAACGATCTCAATCTCGTGTGGGTTTGCTTGGCTTGTTCCAAGCAGGTTCTCATCAGTTGGTATCAAAGCAAAAGTTCCAAGGTCATATTTTATCCTTTTATTTTCTTTGTGTTTCTTAAAAAAAAAAACAGTTTCGTTTTTTATTTCCATTCAATTCTGCTTCTTGTTTCTGTCTGGTCTTGTTTCCATCGATTTTTATTTCTTGTGTTTCGTTCTTGCTTGTTTCAATTCAGTCATTGTCTTAATTTTGTATGTTTTCATAATTTCCTTTTATTCTTGAGTCATTAAAGTAAAAAAAAAAAAATCCAAAAAAAAATCAGTTTTATCGTCAAGAATTTTCCAACCGCGCACCAAACTTTAAACAGTTGTATCTTTTAATCCAAAAGAGTTACATGACTTATAATCTATTGATTTATAAGAACTCAAGGAGAAGAAGATTCGATAGTGGTTGGCCGAACTCTATCCTTGTACCTATCAAGTCTCAAAATCTCTATCAAATATTAGTTACAGATTTAGTCTAGTTTCAGTTTCAGTTTTTGTTATTGTTTTGGTTTTGGTGTTTTTTAGTTAGTTTTTCTTTGTGTTTTTTTTTTCGTATTCTTAGTGATTCTTTAAGTCTTTAATCATTATTGGTGTATTTCAAATAAGAGGTTGATTTATATACATCATCTGATAGATAAATGGGTATTTATCTTTCACACGAGAAGCCTTATCAATAGTAAAATGTTTAGTATGATTATTAATAGAGGGAATCACACAAATTTAGATAGCACTACCCTTGTGGAAAAATTGAGATTATCATTGATACCTCTTGATAGACCTTATAAGTGGTGAGTGATTTTGGAGAGTTCGAGGTTGATAAGCAGGTTATGGTAATTTTGCAATTAGGAAGTATGTTGACCAAGTAGTGTGTGACGTGTTTCCTATGTGTCATACGCATATTTTATTAGGTAAGCCTTGGTATAATATCAATAAAGTAGTTTATGATATGGATAGTAATATGTATAAATTTAGGTATGGTGGAAAAATTATCAAGCGTGTTCCTTTAAACCTAAAAAAAGTTTATAAGGAAGAGTTGTACATGCAGATGAGTGAAGAAGAGTGGGCAAAGATGAGGAATGTGATTGCTGAGTTTAGAATGTTACTAGAAGAGCTTCCAAAATTGATAGATAAAAAGATATTAGAAAAAATGTGAAATGAAAAAGGATATAAGTGTAGCCTTGAGTAATGAAAAGAAACATGTTGATGTTTCTGTTAGGGTTGGTACTCAGAGTGCCAATCCAGATCGTATTTATGTCTGATTCATGAATACGAGAATTCTATTTTCCATAATATTACTTATTTAATGGTAGCACCATTGTCTTTTAAACACTTATTCGATCTAATTACGATTAGATATCTGATTATGATTAGATCGAAACTAAATTTGGTTTAGTGATACGTGTATATTAGACAAAGACCCTAGGATTTACAATATAGTACGCAGTTACAATGTAATTTGTAATTGACATTGGGAAGCACACTATTATATGTATATCCTTAAATAAAGTTCATGTTCAAGATTTACTAACACGGTCGGTTAGTAAAATCTGTTGAGACCAGTACATGTCGTATATCGTGACTTGGTCCGATGGTTTATCCCAGGGTGTGGACTGATGCTCATGATATCCAGTGCGTATCAAGATAGAATCAGTCAGTCATGTGTATAGGGCATAGGCATCTTACACGTGTTTGCAATCTAGTAATTCCATAGCCGTGGTATAACTTCGGAAATCAGTTCTGAGTGTTATTTAGAGATCGTAAATTGAAAATCGACTATATTATACCTAACAGATTTGACGTTTTCATCTATATCCCATGTATAATATTGATAGCTTGTGACCGAGGGATTATACGTATGCAATGACCTCGGCTTGGATAGTTTAGCGAGATTATCTGTGGTCGTCATAATCCATGAGTGGGTGGATTATGGACACGAAATTAGATTTCGTGACGGATAAACCTAAACTTAGAGAGTCCCACAATATGAAGTGTACTTGTTGAGCACTTGGGCAACGTTATATGAATAATATGGATTATTCATAATACTTCATCGAATTAAGTGAGTTAATTCGAATCATTTATATCGGTTAAACGATAACACATGCATTAGGGGATTTTGGTCAATCGTAATTATTGTGTATTTATATTTGATACATAATACGATTAGATACATATTAATTATTCGTTAAATGAGTTTTTTGACATATGCCATAAATATATGTATTTGTTATTTATTGTAAATAAAAATACATATATAATAATTATTATATTAATTGATTATTTGGATATTCAATTGTTAAATATTTAAATGATTAATTAATAAACTTTTTCATAAATATTTTGAAATTTGTCAAATTATTATTTATACACATGGTATGATTTAATTAAACTTTATTTGTCCAAATTTGATTTGTTAAGATAAAGTTTAATTAATTAATTATTTAATTTAATTTTTCCAAATGGACAAAATTGCCCCTCCAAGTCGGCTAAGATGATTTAAAAAGGAAAAATTATTTTCTTCTTCATTTAATCAAGCCATGGCCGATTATCACCGCTCCCAAATACCTCTCAAACATTTATTGATGATTCAAGGAAAGAAAATGAGAAAATCAAGAAAAGGCTTAGGAAAAATAAGGATTAAAGGTAATTCTTCAACCTCCCAAGCTTAGAAATCTGTTTCATGTTTCTTGATGATCTTATGAGATCCTAGGGTTTCTTCGTTTCATAAAATTTGGGGCTTTTGGTTGTGGTGGATGGAATTTGAACCTTATATACATGTGTGAAGTAATTTGGTGAATATTTTTGTAATATTAGTCCAATTTATTCATTTGATGACATGTTGCCATTCTAGAGTGTTATGAACACTCTTGTAATGCCTAGAATTATTCTTGGGTGCTTCATGTGTGGTGACTTTAGTTGGTGTTTTGATTAATTGGATTAATCTTGAAAATTTGGATTTAAAGCATGAAAGATTGGCATTTTTGTTTTCTGTTTCAGACCTGGAATATCTGATATTTTTGGTGATGAAAAATATGCCTTATGAATGTATTCGATGTGTTTTGGGAGTTGGAACAATTGCCGGAAAGTATTTCAGAGTTGAAATAAGCGAAAACGGTGAAAAAAGGCGTTACCGGGTGACTTTTGAGCCAACCGGGTGACGGCTGTCCAAACAGTGAATTGGTCACTGTTCAGGCAGCCCATGAACTGCCCTAACACTATTGGGGCTGTCCTGGGAAGTCCCCATAAGTGTTGGGTGGTCGGTTTGGTCAAAAATACGTTTTAAACCATTTTACGGAAAAACATGTTCGTAAAGTTTTGCGATTTTTCTTAATTGTTTATGTCATTATTTGATATCGAATAAATATGTTTAGGTGAAATATGAATAAATTATTCTTATTAGATATTGAATAATTTATTCGGAAGAATAATTTATTCGGTAATTTGAAAAAGTTTTAAAATTACGATTTCGCCCGAACAGCGCTTCCGCTGCACCCTTGCCCAAAACCCAACAAAAATTGTATCAGAGCAGGTCTGATGCTTCATCCATTACATTAGTCATGCTTGATAAATGATATGTAATCCAATTTTAATATTCGCATATGCTTGTAATCTATACGGTTCTTGACTTTTTCGGTTCTACGCTAACAAAAACGTAACAGAAATTTAATGGTTAAATTGAGTTATGTTTTCTAAGGTTGAATTGAATTGTTTAGAAAATGATTTAGATTAAAATTCTGCATTTGATGTAGAGTATAGCTTCCTGAGGAAAATCCCCGCTTAGAAATAAGGATGTAAAGTGACGTGTATTGGATATATGTTTCTTGGTCCGTCTTGTCAATACGGTTTAATGGATATCTTTCTATAACTGCATACGAGATCGTGCCAAGCTGTGAGGGTGTAGGTTATGGGAATTTATCCTTGCTGGTTGTATATTGATACTAGACAAATTCAAGTGAAAGTTGAAATCCTGAACGTGCCAAAGCTGTCAGGACTACATCAGTAGCTTGAGTTTGTCATTGACAAGTGAAGCCTTGATACGCCTCCTTGTGAACGTGCCAAAGTTGTCATAATGAGAAACGGTCAGGACCAAAACCAGGAGTCACTGGTGAGTTATTAACAATGGGTTGTCTACCTAATGAATATATGTAGGCGAGAACGTGCCAAAGCTATGAGTCGAAATATATTCATGGGATCCTACTCTCACTATGGAATTCGATTTAATTATCGAATTCCCGTTGTCCGTTGGGGATTATGGTATTACGAAAAGTAGTGGGAAACACTACTGGGTTAAAAATCCATAACTAAGGCAGTGCGTAATTTTTGGGAAAATTCTGCTTCGTTTTCCTTTTATTTTATATTGTTTATAGAATTAAACTTTTAATCCACTGCATGTTTATTACTTGAATAGGTTTTCTGACTTTACTTATGGTTGCGTAATTCTAGAATAGGTTCTAGAATGACAGTAGACTTAGATATTGTTAGATTAGTTCAAACCATCGGGAACTGTTGTTCCGATTTCTGTAAATCAAGATGGTTAGTGACTTAGTTTTTAAGTCACGATTAGTAATCTAAATAGATATCTATTTTTTGGATATAGTTATATAGTAAGAATAGTTTCTTATGCAGTAAGAATTGACTTGAATTAGTTCATGTCTCGAAATTCTTGACTGGCATTAAGAAAACCCCATTAGTATTTGTTTATCTTTTAATAACCTTTCTTTGCTTTTAGTGACTTTTAGAAGTCACGTGTCTGACATAGTTTGCTAATCGATTATTTACAATTATTGTGAATAATTGAACGCAAATTATAAAGCTTAAGAAATGATATGTGTACAGTTGTGTATATAGAATATCGATTCTCACAATACGACAACTGTAGGTATTGGATACCAGATCTCCCATCTAGTTATTTAAAATATTATTTAATAACCGTTTTGATATTTGATATTAGAACTTGTGACTATTGGATAGTTACTTGTTCTGTATAAACAGCTGTTACATATTTTAAGACGACTAGTAGTGTCATTAATGAAAAGCTAAACATTAAGAAAAATATTCGATAAAATAAATAATTTAGAACTGTGCTTTATGAGATTTTATCATAAAAGCATTAGATGCTTATTCCTTATGGTAAAGGATGGTCTGATATGAGATCACACCATATATCCTTATCCATTTAATGAATATTGTATTCAGGATGTGATTAAATCTCATTTAACCAATGATCATCATTGGACTACAGATTTATTAAACTAATACATTGGATGTATGTAGTTTAATGAATTGGAAATTACCTAAGATAGTTTTCTTTATTTCGTAACTCAGTTAATGAATTGTCATTACTCAGTTATCTGTTTCTAATAAATAATATATTGAATGTCTTGAATTGTTCGAGAACTTTCAATATGTTTCTGATGAAATGCGGATCGAATATTTTGAATGGTTCAAAGATATTATATTTGAAGTGTTGAAAACTATATCTTTGAAATTCATCGTGAATATTTGAATTGTTCAAATATGTTTGATATGATCAAACATATGAATTTAAGGCAATTAATTCTAAAGTTATTTAATGAATGTGATTCTTACTGAATATTAAACTTCTACGATTCCATCGTTGATGGAATTGATCAGTGGGAGAAATAGAATCTTATGTTATTTGATTCGTTTGATATTGTGTGTTACCGAATTTGTTTCAATACTCTTGAGCTTATGCTCCAATAACACTAATTCATCTCTTTATTATTTAGGTTCCAATTTTCTACAGTTACATATATGATATGTATAGTAGAAAATTCGAATCTTAAAAGGTTTGAGATTTGAATATTTCTTTTATATAATGGTTAAATAATTGAAAGTACTTGCACCTTTGAGGTACAAGTAAAAGTTTATCTTTTATTATATTTAATAGAATATTATTTTCTTTTTGATAGAATATCTTTTCTACGATCCCGAGTAATGAAATTATTTTATTACATAGTGTGTAACATTGGATGTTAACGATTGAAGAAAAAACTTGATTTATTGAAGTCAAATGTGAGAGTGATAAACTATAATGGAACTACATAATTAATTAGATGAAAAGACCCTTAGACAACTTCCGTATAAGTCCAATATGATGCCAGAATCATTTACAAAGTATTTGATACTTAATGATTCTGTTGTTTTCTTATCGAAGAAAATATCCTATAACTTATAGTGGGAGCGATATTTGATATCGATTTCCGAAATTACCATTGAACCATAGATCTAAGATTGTCCATAGCTTACTGTAGGCACTATATTTTTGCATATAAGTCCCGATGATGAGCCTCGTGCGGAGGCACTACCTTTTAAGTCGCGAAAGCCGCGGAAACAAGAGCGTCTGAAGGGAAGAGCCAGACATTGACATCTTGTTGGATTTAATTCGCTTGTTTAACTTCGGGTTTGCTCGTTGGACCTCCGTTTCAAATTATCCTTGACCCAAAACCCCCGTAAGCCACACGCCCATAAAACCAACCAAATCCACACCAAGCCCACCTAGAGTCTACCCCACGCCCATTAACAACAAAGCCACCCCTCGACCAACTTATTCAAGTCATTTAATAGCCTCCTCAAAAGCCACCTCCTAATAATAGCCCCCCCACCAAGTCAAACACAACACATCAAGCCTCCACCAAACAAACCCCACGCCATTTAACAAAGCCACCTCACATCTCATTTTCAACATCAATCGTCCACCAAACTACAAAGAATTAGCCTCCCAATTAATGACCTTCACCAATGATGGCCTACCCAACTTGCACCAACATTTGCCTATAAAAATGACCAAAATCCATCCATTCTACCCCTAGCTGATTCTTACAAAAACACAAAGAAAATAAGCCAAGGTATTCACGCCCAAAACACCCTCAAGCTCCTCTTCATTGCCACGACAAACAATCAGTGAACTGCCCTCAATCTCACACCTAAACACTGCCAGAAGACCAGCCCCAATCACGCCTGAAACACTGCCTGAAACATAGCCCCATTCACACCTGAAGCACTGTCTGAAACACAGCCCCTGAACACGCCCAACAGCCCCTGAAGTCAGCCACTGAACACGCCCAGATAGCCCCTGAATTCAGCCCCTGAACATGCCCAAACCAACCCATGAACACGCCCAACAGCCCCTGAACACGCCCAACAGCCCCTGAAGTCAGCCCCTGAACTTGCCTGAAACACTGCCTGAAACACAACCCCTGAACACCCCAACAGCCCCTGAGACAACCTCTGTAACCACAAAAAATACCCCTGAAACAGCCCCTGAAATAGTCCCTGAGACAGCCCCTGACCACCGAAAATAGTCCCTTAACACAACTAAAACAGTGACAAAAAAACAACAGAAAAACAGCAGCCCAAACAGCGAAACAGTGAAGGAAAACATTGAACCAGTGAACCGGAGGAGTTGCGGAGCATCAACCCTTCCGACGGCCGTGTAACGCACTTCCGAGAGACGACTTAAGAGGTTAGACCTGAGGGCACCCATCTTATTTATCCTTCTTTATTTTTATTTATTTTTCTACTTTATTTCGCATGCGTATTGTTGATTGGTATGTGATATGACTTTGGGATGAATGGAATATGTGTCCCTCTTGGGGTATATCAGATGTAAACCCAGACGTAAATTCTATAGTCGAATCCGAATGGACGGTAATGCAGTTTGTACTTGGGAAATAACTACACGTACCGCTTGAGGGACACATATATTTCGTTTATCCAACCATGTAATTGGGCATGATTTAGTCGTTAGCATGTTGTTTATTTTTTTAGCATGATTTAGTCGTTAGTATGTTATTTATTTTTTTTAAGCATGATTTAGTATGTTATTTCTTTATGCATGATTTAGTTGTTTTCCTTCGTATTAGGAATTTAATTTCCGTTTATGTTTAGGTTGTTATTTATTTTTAGTGTTTGATAATTCAATATGCTCATTGTGTGATATCGTATGTTTGCCGTTATGAGGACTTACTTTTAAAGCATGCAAACTTAGATATAGGATTTATTTTTATGAATGTGAACTGGATCTAGGTTATCCTCGAATATATATGTTGCATAGACTTGGTTAAATTATTGCATAAATCTGTTCATTACAAATGACATAAGTAAGGGACCATTCTGAACCCAAAGGTTTAAGGTCTTCCCTTGCGAGGGGTGAGTGCAGCCTTAATTCATTTCCCAGTTCACACTGGGTGGTGACTCCTTTATTCTCATGTTTAGTCCCCTGCAGGCTACTCCGTACTCCCGATCTGGCCGCGAGCCTGGAACAGCGTCACCGATTTCTGTGTCCTACAGTCTGGCGACTCCACTGGGGATAGAGAATCGGCCTCGAAATAATGTCTTGTAATTTTCGTGATTTGTGCTTTACATTAACCATGTCTATTTTAGGTTTATGGAGTTTAATCAAATGCATTGTTAAGGCTAGGTGATGGTTTGGTGTCTTCCTTCACTCACTACCTTTCTATAAGGAAAAGCTGTGAAGGCACCTAGATAATCATTATCCGTAGCTCGCTGTGACAGACTAATTTGGAGGACTTGTTGTGTATTCATGTCACCAAGGCGATAAGAGCCTAAGAGGCTTGGGTATTTAAGAGAGTTCGCTCCACCCTCCCTCTGGGGAATCTACAGTAAGATATCCATTTGACAGTTAGTCACACACCGTAACTCGTTGGCACGTACCATAAGGTATAAAAAAGGTGCGCTCACTTGGTCGCTCGAACCCTTGAGTGGGGAGTCCTAGTTGTGGGCAATCCTTCGTCAGCGAGAGCCTTTGTTTACACTCATGTAAACCCGCATATGAACTGTAGTTGTAGGACTAATAGAAACTATTCTGTTATGCTTGCGTTTAAGACTATCGTCATTTGGATTCAGTTGGACTTTTTGTCATGAGGTATGGGCTTGTTGGGCCATTTAAAATGGGACGAGTCCGTGCTTTATGGAAATAGGGCCAAAAGCTTCTGAAATGCCAATGGGCCATTTTGTGTTTAGGCCTTTTATCATTTGCAGTTGTTTAGCCATGTTATCGCAAAAGTGTAAACCTGTTGGGCCTTTTCAACTGGGATAAGTTTGCACCTCGCAATAGTATGATTGAATGCTTTAACATGGTAATGGGCCGACTTATACATTCCATGCATCGCACGCATACATGCTAACATGAAGTTTTAAGAGACACCAAAGATACCCGTTGGGTTAGGGAAGAGGGAAGACTCGTCAAAAGGCCGCTAGCGAACATGAGTGAATCAGAGAATGCGGTATCTCGTATGGATCAGCTGGAGAATAGTCTCACTAAGGTTACTGAATAGTTGCAAGCTCTGACCACTACTATGGCTAATACAGTTGTGCCCTGTGCTGGGGGATGCTATGAGAATGTGAGGCGTGAGGACCCTCCAAACAGATTGAATGATGATATCCATGTCTTTGATGACAACATGGCCGAGTATGAAGCATGCGCCTTTGGACTGACGGCACTGATAGCCTTGAGAGCTAAAAATATAGAAGTCTACGGAGACTCGATATTGGTAGTCCGATAGATGCAAGGAGAATGGGAATTGAAGGAAGAACAGTTGAAACCCTACTTATTCTACCTCAGGAATCTGGCGGCAGCCCCCCGATTGTAAATTCCAGCACTTGCCGCGAGAAGAGAATCAAATGGCAGACGCGTTGGCTACCCTAGCCGTAACTTGGGAAAATTCGGAGATGTTGGTGATGAGACCTCTAGTGTTGACAACAGCAAGCATACCTGTTTACGAGATAGAAAGAATATTGGAAGTAGAAGTCGATGATGGGAAACCTTGGTACTATGACATTCAACGGTATTTAGAATGCGGAGAACTCCAAGAAGAAGCAAGCAGAAAAGACAGGATAGCCATTCAGAAATTGGCTTCCCAGTATGTGAGTTTGAAGGGAGAACTATACAAGAGGTAAGCGAATGGCAATCAGTTGAAGTGTTTAAGAAAAAAAGAGGCTCAAAAGGCAATGGAAGAAGTACATGCCGGAGTATGTGGACCGCACATGAACAGATTAAACTTGTCCCGTAAGATAGTGAGACAAGGCTTTTACTGGTCGACCATGGAAGCTGAATGTGCGAAGCTGGTAAAGTATTGCCACGATTGCTAAGCACACGGTAACTTGAACCATTTGCCGCACACAGAGTTGCATGGGCTATCAGAGCTGTGGCCTTTCTCAGCATGGGAATTGACATGATTGGAGAGATTTGACCACATGCATCGAATGGACATCGCTTCATAGTAGTGGCAGTAGACTACTTTTCAAAATGGGTGGAAGCTGAGTCATTTCGTAATGTCATAGCAAGGCAGATGGCGAAGTTCATAACCCGGAATCTCATATGTCGATATGGAATGCCACATCATATGGTAACAGACAATGGAGTCCAGTTTCAGGGAGAAACGAATGCAATGCTACAGAAGTATGGGATATGACATCACAAGTCATCACCTTACAGACCACAGACAAATGGGGCTGTCGAGGCAGCCAACAAGACGATAAAGAGGATGCTAGCCAAAATGACGAAGAACTATAAAGATTGGGCTGACAAGCTACCATACGTCCTGTGGGGATACAGAACTTCTGTGAGAACAACACATGAGCCACGACTTACTCTTTGGTATACGAAATGGAAGCAGTACTGGCAGTGGAGGTTGAGATATAGTCTATGCGAGTATTAGCAGAAGCAGAGTTGCCTGAACAAGAATGGGCCTCGCAGAGATTTGAGCAGTTGGCATTACTTGATGAGAAGAGAATGAAGTCCTTACATCACATGCAGATATACCAGAAGAGGTTGGCTCAAGCATTCAATAAGAAGGTGTGTCCTACCAAGATCAGAAAAGGTGATCTGGTGCTTAAGCAGTCGAAGCCGTCGATGACAGACCCAATAGGAAAGTTCAGACCTAACTGGGAAATACCCTACATAGTCTAGAAAGTAATGGGAAATGGGGCAGTGAGGCTGTCAAACTTGAAGAGAATGAGTTCACCGACCCAATCAACGTGGATAGATTGAAGCAGTATTTTGCCTGAGAAAGAGAAGACAAAGCGATCTCCGGAAGACCTGGCAGAAGACCTAACCCAACGGAATAGGAAATTCACCCATGCATGCATGCATACATGTAACATACTTGCAATTTTTGTGCTTGTTCTGTGTTTGCAGGTTTCAAACTAAAGAGAATTGAACAATCACCAGAAAAGAAACGGCAGGAGGAAACTATAAGCAGACACATGGGGCGACCAGAGACATGCGTAGGCACGTGGCGCCAGGGAGCACAATGAGGGTCTAACCCATCTGGAACAGGGAGTACCCCCACACATGCATACGTACACATCACATGCAAGCGTTTTTTTTTTATTCTGTTGTTTTTATTTTCGCAGGTCTCGAAGAAAAGAATGAAAAATGGAAAAATACAAGCAAGCTGAGAGCAACAAAACAGTATCAACAGTTTTCAAGAATGGATCCCCAGGGTTGAGGCCCACACATGATCATCAATTTTGGGAATGAACCCCCAGGGTCGAGGCCCGCGTTACCAACAGTTTTCGAGAATGAATCCCAAGGTCAAGGCTCACACTATCAGCAGTGGAAAGGAAGAATTCCATGGAGTGAGTGAAGAAAAAAAAAGAGAAGTCCTTGATGGTTAGGCATATGTCCGGTGATGACATTGTTTGCTATAGGGTGAAACCTTAGAAACGATAAGTGTGAGAAGTGCTCTCATCCGGTATTCTGAATGGTTGATCTCGGCTAGACTCACGAGCAATTGATTATAGGATTTTAGCAGTAGAAGCCTGAGTAATCGACAAGATGACTAGTTGAAGAGAAGGCAGATCAGTGAATGACCGTTCGCTTAGATGTCCATCCTGATTTACCTATGTTACGATATATGATATGGTTGGAAACAAAGAAAAAGTCTCTGAAAAGAAAAGAAAAAATAGGCCACCTATAACTGATAAGCGTAAAGCTACCCATGGGCGAGTATTAGGACCACCATGAGGAGAAATGCTACCTTAAAGGGTAGGTGTGTCGAAAAAAGAGAAAGCAAGAAAAAAGAAAAAGAAAAAAAAAGAAAAAAAAAGAAAAGAAAGATGAAAAGAAAGAGACAAAAGAAAAAAAAAGAAGAAAACCATATCATGTTGAGTACGAGGAAGTAATCATAGAGTATGATCAAGACATCTAGGTTGGTTTAGACCCACTAATCCAATTCTCCGAGGCAAAATCATCGAGTTGGCTTACTTAAGGATTAAGCTGCGAAATAGCCTTGGCACACAAACACTAGGAGTCTAGTTCAGATCATTCATTCAGACGATCGAATTTGAGTGTATTAAGTACTTTGAAGGTTCTTTGGTTTCGACACGAAGCATTCGTTGAGGACAAAAACATGTTTAGCTATCATGATTATCTCGTGAGAGGCAGTATGGCGTGTTGGTATGTAACATCACATCAAGAGATCTACTTTGACCTAATGAAAGCAGTAAAGAAACAGTGAAATTGATGAGTGGTATTTATATCATTATTTCCCACTCATCTAACCTAATATTTTGTATAGTTTCTCGGGTTTTGTGAATATTTTGATGTGTTTTGTGTTATTTTGTAGGTAAATAAAGTTTCAGGACATTCTGGAGGTAATTTGGAGCAAAACAGTGAAAATTGGCTAAAAGGGCAATTCGGTAATTTGGCAGCGTCGCGACGCCATACCCTACGCGTCGCGACGCCTAAAGTGCGCCGGCCATACTAACGTGCGCCGAAGGACACGTGTCAGAATCTTAGAAATTGGACTTGTTAACGTGCACCGATCTTGCTAATGTGCGCCATGCACGTTTTATCATCACATAAGATTTGCTAAAATGTGCCGTCTGCCACGTGTCAAAATCTCATTGGACCAAAGCAAGCGCGTGCCACGTGTTGAGTTCTCATTGGACCGAATCACCGGCGAATCACATGCTGCCATGTGTTAATCTCTCATTGGACCAACCCTAAGCGCGTGCCACATGTCAGATGTTCATTGGACCGAAAGCTCAGCTAATCACCGTGTGCCACATGTCGACTTCTCATTGCACAACCTTCACTGCGTGACATGTTTCACCTCCTGATTGTGCCGACAGAATCCGCATGGTCAACCCATGTTGACCAAAGACGCGTCTTGGCGTCGCGACGCCAGTTCCAGAAAATGCCTATAAATTCTGGCCTTCACCACTTCATTTGGTGTGCTTTCCTTGGGATTTTTTCCCTGTTTTCATAGGAAGAATCTAGTTTTGTAATAATAAAATTATGTATTTTTATTTTTAGTTTTTATTACAGCTTTTTATTTATTTACTTTATGTTTTGCAGTTAAATTTCCGTTGGGGTAAAAGGTGAAACCTTTAATATAATTAGCTAGGTAAATCTCACTTAACTATAATTTATAAATTATAATTTAACTGGATTAATTAATGTTAGACTTTATTACCGCCTATATGGTCGGTCTAAATATAAATTACTTTACTGCCTATATGGCTGGTCTTTATGTGACAGATAATTACCGCCTTTATGGCTGGTGTAATTGGACTAAATGGATTACCGCCTATATGGCTGGTTTTAAATGTTTAACATTATTAATTTATGAGAAAGCAGAACAAAAAATAATTTATATTTTATAATAAGTGAGATTCATAGATAAGAAATATTAAATGTGGATCCTCTAACCCCATCATTTTATTTTTATTCTAGGGAAGTGATGAAACACAATATCCACACTTAATAATTGATTTTCTTTTTATGGGTAATTCTTTAGTTTGTTTATTGAGTCTTAAGCTTAATGCTTCTTGTTGTCTGATTACCAATAAGATTGATATGGTAAACTTAAAATGAACTAGGCATAGAGATTTTAAGTTTCAGCCTTAGATTCAATAGCCCACGATCTTCCTTGAGGATAGATAACCCTTTAATATACATGATAGACATATACCTGTCAAGCGGGGGTAGCCATAATTGGAACTTGGTCTTAATGAATCCAGGTAATTTGGTTGACATAGATATATGGTTCAATTGGGTTATACTGGGTATTTGCGTCTGACCATCGACAGAGGCTTTTGCATATTTTCGTGTTCCAGGTTAGCAATCTGTTTTATTACACATAAATAAGAGAATCAATTCATCTTTATAATAATATTTTGTGGAGTCATGACCCTAGATCCTTGAGTCTCTTCTTTTATTTTCCTTAGTATTTTCTTTTGAGTATGTTTTTTTATTTTATTTTGCAAAACCACATTCAACCAACAAAAATCAATCACTTCCCTTCTCCCTATAGTTAGATACTTGTAAATAAATAGTATCAATAATTAATAACAACAGTAGGAATTAAGTCCTCGTGGGATCGATATTTTTATACTACTTGAACGATACGTGCGCTTGCGTTATACGTGTGTGTTTACGCCGGTCAAGTTTTTGGCGCCGTTGCCGGGGACTTATTTTTCTTGAGTTATTAATTTTAAAGCTATATAATTTACTTGTATCTAATTTTCTTTATTTTTATCTGTAATTTTTATTTCTTTCTTTTGTTTTCAAGTGATTGAAAAATGGAACATTATTGGGAGATTAAGAGATCATGAGCTTTACTGGAAGATACACCCCAAATTTGGGAGCAACAGTCCGGTTTTCTGAGGCCTGTTGTCCAGCCCAACAATTATCACTGGATGCCAGAACCAAGCAATGCTACATTTGCTCAAAATAACGAAATGGGGAGATGTGTAATTTGTGATGGTAACCACCCGAGCGATCAATGTATATATATTTCAGAGTGGCAGAATTATTGGAATCATTCAAGGTACGAAGAGACATCACATTTTCCATCTTATCCACCATCCACCTATGATTTTCATCTAGAACCAGAACCATCAGAGGAAGATCATATACTTCACATGCTCAAAGATTGGTTCAAAGAACGGAAACTCAATTTGATGCACAATTTCAGAGTCAAATAGAACCCATACAGAGAATGACAGATCAGATCAGACAATTAATAGAAAACCAGAACTTCATACCTCAAGAAGCATTTTTAGATGACACTGATGAAGCATTCAAGTACCAAGCATTTCATGATGACACTTTAGCAGAAGAGGAGGCCGATCAGTATAAAAAATCAGAGGTATCGGTTCAGGAGCTCGAACCGGCAAAGTTTCGATTTGATTTTTATTATTCTGACTCTGAGGATGATGAAACTGAGCTGTTTGTACAAACTGCATCAACACTTGAGGATGGAATTTTGTATCCTCAAAATGAAGATCTTGGAGCATCCATTGCACAAATGTTTGAAGAAGATTTACCTGAGCCAATCATTTCACCCAGATTAGAGGATGAAGACCTAAAATCTGACATTTCTTTTCATCCTCAGGTTGACAATTTTGAAGCATGCATTTAACAGATGACAGATGAAGAATTGAATGCGGAAAACCTAAAATACATCTGTGATAAAAAGGTGGAACAAGAAGCAGAGCAAATGGAGGAGCAATTGTCAGACAAAATTGAAGATCCAGTGAATTCAGGCGAAACATCACTGTTTTGGGGAGTATAAATCAAAGACATCACACAGAAGCTTGACAGAATGGAACTTCCATTCCAAGTCAAGCATCATACGAGACCTCCTGATTTTCTTTTTTTATTTTCAGGAACCACTGCAGCAACAAAGATTAAAAAGGTGGCACAAGCACTGAATGAGACAAAATTCTTTTTGCCACTTTACCGTTGGAAAAGACCTTTCAAAAGCAACGCTCATAGGATTGTCTTTAATCAGACATCCAAAAAGACGCTGAAACCTCCTTAACAGTCACGTCTGGCTGAAGACGAAAAATTTAGCGCTAGTAGGGAGGCAACCCATGCAATTTGTTGTAATTTTTGTTTTTATATTTTGTGTGTTGTAGAATTTTTAATTTTGTGTGTTATTTTTGTAGGGAAAAGCTCAACCAAAGCATAAGACAGAAGGAATGGTGTTTGGCAAAGATAAGAGATAATCATTAGTGATGGCTGAGTAAAGAATGGATTATTGAGACGCATCCTAATGAATTTATACTAAGCGAATGGCGTATTGCATACACAATTCTGTTGCCTTAATTATTGCTTTATTTGCTTTTCTGTTGTAATTATCTTTATTTTCATAGACATGATCCATACTTTTTGACCTTTCACGATTTCTTTTGTTGTTTAGCTAACAATCGTCCTTTAGAAGATATTAGTGCTATTATTACTCACCATTTTTTAGGTACTATAAATTCAACTCATCATTGCACTTTTGAAGACATCAAGAGTAAAACATGGAAGCCACTTCAAGAAGACGAGTTGAGAATATTTGTGTGTTTTGTGGTAGTAGTGTTGGTGTTAAACCATAATACATAGAAGTAGCACAGGAATTGGATCGAGTCTTAGCTGCAAGGAATATGCACTTAATATATGGCGGGGGCAATCTTGGACTTATGGGGATCGTTTCAAAGGCTGTACAGGAAGGAGGCAGTCTCGTTTTGGGAATTATCCCAAAACCCTTGGCAGAGGCAAATCTTATTGAACCATCAAACGAAGAGGAACTGATTGTGTCAGGTATGTCTGAACGACTGGTAGAAATGATTAACCGTGCCGATGCTTTTATTGCTTTGCCAGGTGGCTTGGGTACATTGGAGGAAATTTTTATTGTGTTATCTTGGGCGAACCTAAACATACACCGGAAACCGCTTGGACTGTACAACGTTGAAGGATTTTATGATTTTCTTTGTGTGTTCTTGATGATGCTCGGAGAAATGGGTTCGTGTCAAAACCTATGAAAGAACTCCTCTTCACTGCCAGAACTGCTCCGGATCTAATAGACCAACTCATAGCCTATGAACCACAAGTTGACCCTATCCTTTCAAAGATAAATTGGTCTGAAGACGATCGTGGTAAGAGGCGTCGGATTAATCTGGATCTTAACCTTTAATTTCCTGTAGAATTTCAGCTAACCAGGTACGACCTTCTTAACTCTCATTTTACTGTTTAAGACATTGGGGACAATGTCTCATTTAGGTTTGGGGGAGGGAATTAGTTGATCAGTACCTTATTTTTTAGTTTGTGTGTTATTTTTATTTTTAGTCCAAAATTTTACGAAAAATACAAAAAAATTGAAATTTTTTCAAAAATTACAAAAATATTTTGCGTTTTTGTGTTTTTATTTTGACTAAAAAATTGAAATTGGTAAGAGATAACTGAGTAAGGAATTTTCACTCCTGAGACGTATCTTAAACCATTATTTCGGAACAAGTTAATTTTTGTTTATTTCCTTTTGAATTATTTAATTTGTAAATTCTCCATAAAACGGACTAAAATGGATCTTCATATGCTCAGTTGGTAGATATTATCAACATACATAGAAACATACAGACATGAGCTAAAATTGAAAAGTTTGTAATATTCAGTGCTCTAGTTTAATTGGAGGAAGCATCTCAAAAAGCAATGGAGTAAAAAAAAAATCTGAGGTCCGAGTTATTAAGTCTGTAAGGGTGTTTTAACACCTAGTGCCCTAAAGCCAACTGGTTTGGGAGTCACTGGCCCAAAGCTCGCTACATGGATCAAAGATGCTGCAAAAATATATATATCTGAAGTCTGAGTAATTAAGTCCGTAGGGGTGTCTTAACACCTGGTGCCCTAAAGCCAACTGGTTTGGGAGCCACCGACCCAAAGCTCGTTACATAGATGGAAGATATTGTATATAAATAAAAAATAGAGAAAAATCAAAGAAAAAAAATCAGAAAAATCAGAAAAATTATTCCATTGCTGCAAAAAGGTGTGAATTCTGATAAAACTTTAGGACAAAAATATTACTCTCTTATCAACTGCACTTGTGACTATTGTGGGCAAAACTGAGTTGTTTAATATTTTGTTGGCTGTGTATATGGAGAATGGTAAAAATAATCAGAGAATTTACTTATTCGATAATTTAGAAAGAAACAAAACAATTAGTAACTTGGAGTAGAAATTTCACTTGATTAGTTACTAACTTCTTTATTCTCTTTTCGCTTGTCTTTTTGATTTTGTGTGCATTAGTTTCACTACCTTTTTACTTTTGTAAAATGTTTGTGGGTATCATTACTGTAAACCCTCACAAGACTACAACTCGTCCACTAGAGACACCTAGGAGTTTAAAGGCTTGTTGCATATGCTAAATGCAATCGTGATCCCTACGAAAGTGGCTTAGTTAATTTTATTTTTGTTAATTTATTTTGTGTTTTGCTCGAGGACTAGCAAAATGTTAGGTTTGGGGGTGTGATGAGTGGTATTTATATCATTATTTCCCCACTCATCTAACCTAATATTTTGTATAGTTTCTCGGGTTTTGTGAATATTTTGATGTGTTTTGTATTATTTTGTAGGTAAATAAAGTTTCAGGACATTCTGGAGGTAATTTGGAGCAAAACAGTGAAAATTGGCAAAAATGGCAATTCGGTAATTTGGCCGCGTCGCGATGCCAAGACCCTACGCGTCGCGACGCCTAAAGTGCGCCGGCCATACTAACGTACGCCGAAGGACACGTGTCAGAATCTGAGAAATTGGACTTGCTAACGTGGGCCGATCTTGCTAACGTGCGCCGTGGCACGTTTCATCATCACAGAAGATCTGTTAAAATGCGCCGTCTGCCACATGTCGAAATCTCATTGGACCAAAGCAAGCGCGTGCCACGTGTCGAGTTCTCATTGGACCGAATCACCGATGAATCACCGGCGAATCACATGCTGCCACGTGTTAATCTCTCATTGGACCAACCCTAAGCGCGTGCCACGTGTCAGATGTTCATTAGACCGAAAGCTCAGCTAATCACCGTATGCCACATGTCGACTTCTCATTGCACCACCTTCACCGCGTGACACGTGTCACCTCCTGATTGTGCCGACAGAATCCGCATGGTCAACCCATGTTGACCGAAGACGCGTCTTGGCGTCACGACGCCAAGGCCTTTGGCGTCGCGACGCCGATTCCAGAAAATGCCTATAAATTCAGGCCTTCACCACTTCATTTGGTGTGCTTTCCTTGGGATTTTTCCCCTGTTTTCATAGGAAGCATCTAGTTTTGTAATAATACAATTATGTATTTTTATTTTTAGTTTTTATTACAGCTTTTTATTTATTTACTTTATGTTTTGTAGTTAAATTTCCGCTAGAGTAAAAGGTGAAACCTTTAATATAATTATCTAGGTAAATCTCACTTAACTATAATTTATAAATTATAATTTAACCGGATTAATTAATGTCAGAATTTATTACCGCCTATATGGTCGGTCTAAATATAAATTACTTTACCGCCTATATGACTGGTCTTTATGTGACAGATAATTACCGCCTATATGGCTGGTGTAATTGGACTAAATGGATTACCGCCTATATGGCTGGTTTTAAATGTTTAACATTATTAATTCCTGAGAAAGCATAACAGAAAATAATTTATATTTTATAATAAGTGAGATTCGTAGATAAGAAATATTAAATGTGGATCCTCTAACCCCATCATTTTATTTTTATTCTAGGGAAGTGATGAAACACAATATCCATACTTAATAATTGATTTTCTTTTTATGGGTAATTCTTTAGTTTGTTTATTGAGTCTTAATCTTAATGCTTCTTGTTATCTGATCACCAATAAGATTGATATGGTAAACTTAAATGAACTAGACATAGGGATGTTAAGTTTCAGCCTTAGATTCAATAGCCCACGATCTTACTTGTGGATAGATAACCCTTTAATAGATTTCCTTACAGGATAGACATATACCTGTCTGGCGAGGGTAGCCATAATTGGAACTTGGTCTTAATGAATCCATGTAATTTGGTTGACATAGACATATGGTTTAATTGGGTTATACTGGGTATTTACGTCTGACCATCGACAGAGGCTTTTGCATATTTTCGTGTTCCAGGTTAGCAATCTTATTTATTACACATAAATAAGAGAATCAATTAATCTTTATAATAATATTGTGTGGAGTCACGACCCTAGATCATTGAGTCTCTTTTTTTATTTTCCTTAGTATTTTCTTTTGAGTCTCTTTTTTTATTTTATTTTGCAAAACCACATTCAACCAACCAAAAGCAATCATTTCCCTTCTCCCTATAGTTAGATACTTGTAAATAAATAGTATCAATAATTAATAACAACAGTAGGAATTAAGTCCTCGTGGGATCGATATTTTTATACTACTTGAACGATACGTGCGCTTGCGTTATACGTGTGTGTTTACGCCGGTCAGAAATGAACCGAGAACTGGGGGTGACCATTCTACCCTTTCTCATACAGCACGGTTCGGGAATGAACCACCATCAGTATCAGTTTTGAGGATGAGTCCCATGGTCGAGGCCCATATCAGTATCAGTTTTGGGGATGAGTCCCAGGGTTGAGGCCCACATCCGCAGCAGTTTTGAGGATGAGTCCCAGGGTCGAGGCCCACATCAATATCAATTTTAAGGATGAGTCCCAAGGTCGAGGCCCACATCATTATCAGTTTTGGGGATGAGTCCCGGGGGCGAGGCCCACATCAGCAACAATATCAATTTTGGGGATAAGTCCCGGAGGCGAGGCCCATACCAACATCAGTATCAGTTGTCGGGTATGGCACTCCGGGTATGTAGACATACCAACATCAGTATCAGTTTTCCGGGTATGACACTCCAGGTATAGAGACACACCAACATCAGTATCAGTTTTGCCGGGTATGACACTCCGGGTATAGAGACACACCAACATCAGTATCAGTTTTGCCGGGTATGGCTTCCGGGTATGGAGACACACCAACATCAGAATCAGTTTTGCCGGGTATGGCACTCCGGGTATGGAGATATTACAGCGACACCCCAGGTATGGAGACACTACTGCGACACTCCGGTTATGGAGATATTACAGCGACACCTCAGGTATGGGGTTTTGCATACCAGGTACGGCACTCCGGTACGGAGCCACTACTGCGACACTTTGGGTATGGAGACGCAACTGTGACACCTCGGGTATGGGGTTTAGCATGCCAGGTACGGCACTCCGGGTATGGAGACGCAACCGCGACACCTCAGGTATGGGGTTTAGCATGACAGGTACGACACTGCGGGTATGGAGACACTACTGCGACACTCTGGGTATGGAGACGCAACCGTAACACCTCGGGTATAGGTTTTAGCATGCCATGTACGACACTTCGGGTATGGAGACACTACTGCGACCCTATGGGGATGGAGACGCAACCGCAACACCTCGGGTATGGGGTTTACCATGCCAGGTACGGCACTCCGGGTATGGAGACACTACTGCGACACTCTGGGTATGGAGACGCAACCGCGACACCTCGAGTATGGGGTTTAGCATGCCAGATATGGCACTCCGGGTATGGAGACACTACTGCGACACTCTGGGTATGGAGACGCAACCGCGACACCACAGGTATGGGGTTTAGCATGCCAGGTACGACAAAGTATTTGATACTTAATGATTCTGTTGTTTTCTTATCGAAGAAAATTATCCTATAACTTATAGTGGGAGCGATATTTGATATCGATTTCCGAAATTACCATTGAACCATAGATCTAAGATTGTCCATAGCTTACTGTAGGCACTATATTTTTGCATATAAGTCCCGATGATGAGCCTCGTGCGGAGGCACTACCTTTTAAGTCGCGAAAGCCGCGGGAAACGGACGTCTGAAGGGAAGAGCCAGACATTGACATCTTGTTGGATTTAATTCGCTTGTTTAGCTTCGGGTTTGCTCGTTGGACCTCCGTTTCAAAATTATCCTTGGCCCAAAACCCCCGTAAGCCACACGCCCATAAAACCAAACCAAATCACACACCAAGCCCACCTAGAGTCTACCCCACGCCCATTAACAACAAAGCCACCCCTCGACCAACTTATTCAAGTCATTTAATAGCCTCCTCAAAAGCCACCTCCTAATAAATAGCCTCCCCCACCAAGTCAAACACAACACATCAAGCCTCCACCAAACAAACCCCACGCCATTTAACAAAGCCACCTCACATCCCATTTTCAACATCAATCATCCACCAAACTACAAGGAATTAGCCTCCCAATTAATGACCTTAACCAATGATGGCCTACCCAACTAATGCACCAACATTTTCCTATAAAATGGACCAAAATCCATCCATTCTACCCATAACTGATTCTTACGAAAACACAAAGAAAATAAGCCAAGGTATTCACGCCCAAAACACCCTCAAGCTCCTCTCTATTGCCACAACAAACAACCAGTGAACTGCCCTCAATCTCATGCCTAAACACTGCCAGAAGACCAGCCCTATTCATACCTGAAACACAGCCACATTCACATCTGAAACACTGTCTGAAACACAGCCCATGAACACGCCCAACATCCCCTGAAGTCAGCCCATGAACACGCCCAGACAGCCCTTGAAGCCAGCCCCTGAACATGCCCAAACCAGCCCCTGAACACGCCCAACAGCCCCTGAAGTCAGCCCCCTGAACACGCCCAACAGCCCCTGAAGTCAACCCCTGAACACGCCTGAAACATTGCCTGAAACACAGTCCATGAACAGTCCAACAGCCCCTGAGACAGCCCCTGTAACCATCAAAAATACCCCTGAAATAGCCCTGAAACAACCCTTGAGACAGCCCCTGACTACCGAAAATAGTCCCTTAACACATCGAAAACAGTGACAAAAAAATAACAGAAAAATAGTAGCCTAAACAGCGAAGAAAAATGTTGAACCAGTGAACTGGAGGAGTTGCGGAGCATCAACCCTTCCGACGGCCATGTAATGCACTTCCGAGAGACGACTTAAGAGGTTAGACCTGAGGGCACCCATCTTATTTATCCTCCTTTATTTTTATTTATTTTTCTACTTTATTTCGCATGAGTATTGTGGATTGGTATGTGGTATGACTTTGGGATGAATGGAATATGTGTTCCCTCTTGTGGTATATTAGATGGAAACCCAGACGTAAATTCCGTAGCCGAATCCAAATGGACGGTAATGCAGTTTGTACTTGGGAAACAACTCCACGTACCGCTTGAGGGACACACATATTTCGTTTATCCAACCATGTATTTGGGCATGATTTAGTCGTTAGCATGTTATTTATTTTTTAGCATGATTTAGTCGTTAGTATGTTATTTATTTTTTTAAGCATGATTTAATATGTTATTTCTTTATGCATGATTTAGTTGTTTTCCTTTGTATTAGGAATTTAATTTCCGTTTATGTTTAGGTTGTTATTTATTTTTAGTGTTTGATAATTCAACATGCTCATTGTGTGATATCGTATGTTTGCCGTTATGAGGACTTACTTTTAAAGCATGCAAACTTAGATATAGGATTTATTTTTATGAATGTGAACTAGATCTAGGTTATCCTCGAATATATATGTTGCATAGACTTGTTTAAATTACTGCACAAATCTGTTCATTACAAATGACATAAGTAAATGACCATTCTGAACCCAACGGTTTGAGATATTCCCTTGCGAGGGGTGACTGTGAGAAAAGTTGAACTCAGCTATCTATTGTAGATACTAAAAAAACTTGTCTCTAGTCGCACTAATTGAACAATTAAGGATCTGTTGGTTAATGTTGATATTGAACTTTGTATTTTGGCTAAAGAATGCAAAGTGGCGTTCCTGAATGTTTTCTTCGAATGAGAAATCCGTTGTGGTTTCTTGTTTGAAGAGTTCATTCTAGAATGACAATAGAGTTTGTATTCTGCTAAGATCGCGGTTTGATACACTAGCTTATGGAGCCTATTATAGACTCAGATAAGCTTTCAGGAAATCCGTGTTCTCTGATTTTGATATCAGTCAGATTGTCTGGTTTTATCGAAGTATAAAGAATACATATTTGTCAGTAGGATCAGTGGGAGTGTACAAATTTCTTTCTAGTATTATATATCCTAAGTCTTATTTTATCCGTGGAAGCAGTGAGACTAGTCTTTGTTATATTTGATATAAAATTTTATACAAGATATAAAACTGAGAGACTTATGAGATACTCACATTAGTCGCATATTGGATACGATCTAATAAAGAACACAATAAGACTATCTGTATGACAATTAGTGTAACTATTTGACAGTTAACGTGTCTTTTATGTATATAGTATTCATCTTTCGTAAAGAATGATTCCTTTGTCGAAAGTGAAATTGATTCGAATGTCTAGTCAATCTTGTGCATCATAGGATGATGGTGTAATGACTACTATATTATGTACGATTATAGATATCGATTTAATCGTAATTGTTACGAGTTATTTTGATATGTTGCAGACCATATGATGGGTCATGAAAACATGTTCTTTATGATCTTTGAGATATTAAGAACGAGTTTCTTATTTATGGAGAATTTAGTCTCCAACCATAAGTTTAGATTAGTTATGATCCTAATTATGACATTAGATGGTGTATGTCATACAAAGTCAGAAACGATGCAGTGGGAGTGTCACTGCTGATTCTACTAAACTAGTGGAATCATTTGCAACCTATGAAGTATTGACTTATGAAGTTTTATAGTGACCCTATAGATTAGAAGATTTCATATTAGTGTAGTGCTTGCGGTTGTCTCATAGTATTTGGATTTGATCTCTAAATACATAGACAACTCAGTAGCTATAGCACAATACTGATATAGCGTCTGAGTCATATTGATGTGGAATTTGGATTCTACGAAATATGAATGATGCTAGTTAAGGAAAACGATTGGGTTTGTTGGACAGACTCAATTTGTAATAGCGGGCTTACTTGTTGTTGCCTACCTCTTGAGTGCTAGGTGAGCTCTTGAGGGCCATGGGTATGTGATACACATTGAGATGTGTATAGGATACCATGGATTGGCACTAGAGCAAGTGGGAGAAATTGTTAGGGTTTGTGCTCAGAGTGAAAATCTATTGGGAAGCGGCCGCGAGTGCGCAGCGGAAAATAAAAATTATTATGCCGCTTTCTCTTTGTCCAAGACCCATTTGTTTTGATTATTCTACAAGCCTATGCATGTTACTATATATTCTAAGCATAAAACTCATAAAATATGCAAAGAACATAAACCTAAACATGCTAACTATCGTAAGAACTCTAATTAAAATAAAGAAAGAAAAAGACTTACTTGAACCGAAGACTCCTCTAGTCCTCCCTCCAATCTACAAGCTTTTCTCAAACTCAGCAAGCTCTTCCACGTTCCAAAGAGCCACCCAAGTGTGTGGCCTCCAAAGATGCACACACCAAAGCCAAAACTCAACGGCAAGACTACGCCTTGAGTGCACGGGTATTTTGCCCTTATAGCTAGCCTAGGCAAATACCTCAAAACTTAACTCAGAGGTTCCTCTAGTCAATTAGACTTAAGGATACTCAAAATCAGTGGCTTACTCTTAAACTTTAGAGTTGCTCACTTATATAAACCCAATATATGAAAGGTTTGGTGCAAACATTTGTGAAGAATTCTTTGGGTTTATATAGTGCTCCAAAGACAACAAAATTAATTAAGAATCCGATGTGGGATAAAAACCAATTTAATCTTAGCCATTGGATCTTAATTTAGTGGTTTAATGAGATTATAAAACCATAATAAGAGTTTGGGCCGAATTGGAATTCAAAACAAATAACAAAATTAAATAAATTTTTTTACTATTCATGTGGTACTATTCATGCATTACTATTCACATGAATAATAATTTTTTTTCTATTTATTCCAATTCCCAAAGTGTCCCTATCGTCATTCACCAATCCCTAAGCCACTATGGAACCTCATAAATGATATGTTCAATAATTAAACACATTGAACCATTTATGAACAATTCCTACAACAATCATATCTGCTGTTAAATATGTATTGTGCACTGTTAACCATTGATTTCGACTTTGTTGTGTATGACCTTTTGGGTTCCCCTCAAGTTGGACATGACATGAATCGTGATAATTTAATCGAACATAAATTATCCTCCGATCAGATGGTCGTTCAATTTCAATGACCAAGGTTGACATCTAGCAACATGTCAAGGCCCCCAAATGAGAAGGAAAGATATATATACCCATTCTGTATGCGATTTACATATGATACGGTCCCTTACCTCACTGTATCCCCACCTATTGACCTAGGGTACAAAAAATGTCTACCTATATGGTCAAAGGTATGATGTTGATAGTGTCATGAATCGTGCTAACCTAAAAATCTCACACGATTCTTCCACTGTGGTCATAGTCTCAAGCACTGATCACACATATCAACCCGCGAACTGGAATACTACTCTTATAAGAAAATATTATCCGAGAGAATGGTGATTCTCTGTTGTATCTTTACAAACTTCATGTGTTTCAACAAATGACCTAATCATACCCTTATGACCAGATCTTTTGAATCGGGGAAGGAGAATGTCAAAGTTATTTGATCCACACATAAGATTGTAAAGACCTCAAGTCTAAGGACTAGTCATATAATCGATACATGAAAGTTCTCACAGACACATGGGATAAACACTCCATATGAAAACTTTCAGCGGTCAGTTCGATGGACATGAGCAACTCATGCATCCATGTGATATACCAAGCAGACGGATCTCCGCTAGTAGCCTATGAGATCGGCTACCCCACTTAAGGGCATATCATATCATCATGCTAGTCTCTCCGCTTTGTGAACGCTCAGATTATTCACAAAACTATGACTAGTAACATTTAAGAGTAATGATTCTCATAAGGCGTGGAAGCCATCGTCTTATTACTCCAAGGGCTTTATTACAGTGTTGATGATTCATATAAGTTATGTAAGACACATATAATAAAGATTTCCATTTTATTAATTAATGAAAATATTACAAATACATGTACATATAGCCCATCCACAAGTTGGGTATAGGGCATATCCCTAACAATCTCCACTTGCACTATAGGCAACTAGTATGAATCTGGACACCATACTCTCGGGTGTGCCTATCATGCTTTTGTTGAGTCAGCCCTTTAGTCAGAGAATCTGCAAGATTATCTTCTATGGGTATTTTCTCTAGTATGCTGTTCTTTATTGCATGAAGCACTTCCAGTTCCGTGATGAACTTCTTTATCCAGACTGCTTCTTTAGCTGCCTCAGATGCTGTAATATACTCGGCTTAGTAGTGGAGTCAACTACTTTAAGCTTTTCCAACTGACAGCACCGCAATTCAAAGTAAACAGATATCCTGTTTGTGATCTGCTGTCATCCCTATCGGTTTAAGCTCGCATCACAGTAACCAATGACTTTCATCTCAGAACAATCTCCGTATGTCAAAAACACATCCTTAGTTCTTCTCAGATACTTGAGGATTGTTTTGACAGCTGCCCAATGTTGCTCACCAGGATTTTCCTGATACCTGCTTGTTATGCTAAGAGCGTAAGAGACATCTGGTCTTGTACATAGCATGGAGTACATGATCGATCCTATTGCTGAAGCATAAGGGATCATACTCATACGCTCTTTATCAGAAGAAGTATGTGGACATTGCTCATTAGATAATTTGATTCCATGACAAGTAGGTAAATTACCTCTTTTGGAATCTTCCATTTTGAATCTTTTAAAACTTTATCTATGTACGTAGATTGAGAAAGTCCTAACAACCTCTTAGATCTATCAGGGTAGATCTTAATGCCGAGGATGTAGGTTGCTTCTCCCAAATATTTCATGGAGAATTCTAAGATAACCATTGCTTGGTGGCTTGCATCATGGGAATATCATTCCCGATGATTAATATGTCATCGACATATTATACAAAAATACAACAGCACTCCCACTACTTTTCCTGTAAACACAAAGCTCGTCTACATTTTTGATGAAGCCAAATTCTTTGATTGTCTCATAAAATCGTATATTCCAACTTCAGGAGGCTTGCTTGAGTCCATAAATGGATCGTTTAAGCTTGCATACTTTATTATGATCATCCTTAGATGCAAACCCCTCAGGTTATGTCATATAGACTTCCTCTAGGAGGTTCTCATTAAGGAAAGCTGTTTTGACATCCATATGCCAAATCTCATAATCAAAGTGTGCAGCTAGTGCCAGTAAAATTTGAATGGACTTTATCATTGCAACAGGCGAGAAGGTTTTCTCATAGTCAATTCCTTGGATTTATCTATAACCTTTCGCCACCAACCTAGCCTTATAGGTTTAGATGTTGCCTTCTGCATCTGTTTTACGCTTGTAAATCCACTTGCTGCATATGGGTTTTATCCCTTCAGGTGCATCTACCAAGTCTCAGACTTGATTATGATACATATAGTCTATTTCGGATTTCATAGCCTCAAGCCACTTGACTGAATCAATGTCACGCATTACTTCGTCATAACTGGTGGGATCGTCATTATCAATGACCTGATCATGTTCCTCATCAATATGGAAACCATATCTTTCAGGCTAATGTATTTCCCTACAAGACATTCTGAGTTCATAACCTTGTGGTTGTTCCATCGCTGCCCTTTTGAGGGGCCTGGGGTTTAGTTCTATGTTAGTTTGTTCTTCTCGTACCTCATTGAGGTCAAGTCTACTCCCACTATATTTCTTGAGAAGGAATTCATTCTCTAGAAATTTAGCATTTTGTGAGACAATATTTCTTTGTTCATTTGGGACGTAGAACACGTATGCTCTTGAGTTCAAGGCATATCCTACAAACTTACATTTAACTGCCCTATCATCCAATTTTTTAGTTTGTGTGAGCTTGACATATGCGTCACATCCCTAACTCTTAGATAACTACGACTATGACGTTTCCCAGACCATAACTCATATGGTGTTTGACTAACAGTCTTGGAAGGAACTTGGTTTAGTAGTAGTGTTGCAGTTTCTAAAGCAAGACCCTAAAATGAAAGAGGTAGATCTGTGCCTGGCATCATTGATCATACCATATCTAATAATGTCTGATTTCTCCTTTCGGAGAGCCCATTATGCTGTGGAGTTCCCGGAGGAGTCCACTAGGAAACAATGCCATTTTCTCTCAAGTAATATTGAAATTCGTTGCTTAAGTATTCACCACCTCGGTTAGACCTTAGTGACTTAATACTTTTATTAAGCTGATTTTCTACTTCAGCTTTGAAGTCTTTGAATTTCTCAAAGGCTTCAGTTTTGTACCGCATAAGGTACACATACCCATATCGCGAGTGATCATGGATAAAGATAATGAAGTATGAGAATCCACCTCTAGCGGTGACTGACATTGGTTCGCATACATCAGAATGTATGAGTTCCAATGTCTCCGTTGCACGCTGTCATTTACCTTTGAAGGGTAATTTGGTCATTTTACCAAGTAAACAAGACTCACAAGTTCCATAAGGTTCATATTTGAAGGGTCTGAAATACCCATCCTTATGTAGATTAATTAATCTTGTTTCATTGATATGACCTAAGCGACTGTGCCATAGAAGTGATTAATTGAGATTATTCGAGTTAACGTTGTATATATTAGAGGTTGAACATTCTTTGTTAGTTTGTAAGACATAGATACCATTATTTAAAATACCATCTCCATATTTTATTTCCTTGAAATAAATAGAACATTCATTAAAACTTATTAGGCATGAAAAGCCTTTATTACATAAAGAAGAAATTGAAATGATGTTCTTTACTAGAGAATGTACATAAACACAATCTTCTAAGTCTAAAACTAAACCATTCGGCAAAACTAATGAATAAGTCCCCACGCACAATGTAGCCAGTTTTGCTCCATTACCCATGCGTAAGTCAACCTCCCCATGACGGAGTCTCATACTGTTTCTCAGGCCCTGCACATTGTTACACAAGTGAGTCCCAATGCCGGTGTCAAGCACCCAAGTAGAAGGTTCAGAGTTTTGAGAATATAGTTCAATCATATACAACATACCTGAAGCATTGGGCTTCTTGGCCTCTTAGGCTTCCCTAGCTTCCTTGGCTTTCAAGGATCTGCAGTCTTTCTTACAATGACCATTCTTTCCACAAAAGAAACATTTCCCCTTTCCCTTTTTCTTCTCCACCTTACCATTGGGCTTTAGGTGATCTGGAGCCTTGGCCTTGCCCTTATTTTTCTTTGGGCCTCGTGGCTTCAGATCCGTACCCGTAAGCATGACGAAGGTTTTAAGCTCTGGTTTCAAGTCCTTCTCTGTTTGCTTCATCAGATTGTGCAATTATGCTAAATTAGCTTCTTTATCAGACATATGAAACTGCATAATAAAGTTAGAGAATTCTTTTGGTAAGGACTGAAGAATTAGATCCTGACATATCTCATGATCCATGATGAACCCGAGGTTGGCCAATTTTTCAATGTGGCCAATCATTTTAAGCACATGTCCTAACAATCCTTCATTATACCTTGTTTGGAATAAGGCACATGACACTTGGAATCTCACGGTATGAATGGAAGTTGCATACAACTCCTTCAAGTGAAAGATGATGGTTTGAGCATCAATATCTTTGTGAGTTTTCTGAAGTTCGTCCGACATAGAGCCAAGCATTATGCAAACTGCTTGCTTATCATCGATGTGTTTCTTCCAAGCATCGAATGTATTTTGGTCAGCATCTTCTACGGGTTCAGGGAAACGATCTTTCAAGAACGTAGAAAATATTTTCTTGTCGTAAGACAATTTTAAGATTTCTAAACCAGTCATTGTAGTTGTCCCCTTTGAGCTTATGCTCATCAAGGATGGAACGAAGTGATACTCTGTTTGCCATTTGAATGTTTATGAAATATTTTAACCCACAAGTTAAGAGAGAATGTTAAAATTAAGAATATGTTTTCATTAATATTTCATAATAACATGGCTTTTAATATTATGAATTTTTCCCCACTCAATTATTTTAAAATTTTAAGCAAATCACATCAACCCCAATATGATGGATTTCTTGTGGGCAATGATCCTATTATCATCATTTCATAACTCCAACTAAGGCCGGTCGTTATAAAATATGATAATTAGGTAGGTTCCCAACCAATTTATGATATAAATCACAATTCCTTGATCATTGGGATGGGCAATCAAACATGCCATAGCTTATGCTAGTACTCGTGGACACCCAATCTTTGCCACTAAGTTATAAGACCACGCCTAAGGGTCGCTGCGTCTTATGACTCGAAAAAGTCAAACCATTGTCAATAGTACGATTTAGGGACAAATTAGTATTGGTCAGTCTGGTAAAGCCTAGTCCTGCCAATACGGTTTAAGCCCTTTGGGTTTATACTTTACAATAGGAGGCAAATTTTAGACTTAAATTATTATTGAGGATTTTAGCAAGTTTAAGTGAATAACTGTCAAATGGATTCCTCATTGAAATTCCCCAGATGGAGGGTGGAGCGAACTCTCTTAAATACCCTTACCTCTTAGGCTCTTATTGCCTTGGTGACAGTAATAAATAATAGATCCTCCAAATTAGTCCAACACTTTAAATATGCTTTAAGGTAAGCTTTGAGTAAATGATTATCTAGATGTCTTCACAGCTTTTCCTTTTGGATATAAAAAGGTAATGAGTGAAGGAAGACACAAATCATTATCTAACTCTAGTAATACCTTTGGTTAAATTAACTTTAGTTTGGAAAGTTTTATTAACCCCTTGGTCCCAACCCACTTGTATCTTTTATAATGTCTTTTATTATAAACAAGTGATTTATATTTATTAGCCTTAAAGGTAATAAATCTCTAAGTTCATCACGAAATAATTACTTAGCTAAGGGATAAGCAATACACTCTCTATTTCTTAGAAAGTCTCTAGATGCTTGCACCCTAAAATAATCATGCCAATTCTAATCATATATAGAATCACCAAGCATATGAGTTTTAATATGTTGGAATTATTTTAGGCATTAAATAACTTTGATTAATATTTAATTATGATATTGCATTTTATTTTATTCAAATAAATTTACTATTCACGTTTCTCTGCAGACGTGTTATTTAAATGAAATTTAACAATTCAAATCTTAACTAAATCATGTAAAACTTGTGCCTAAAATTAAGTTCAGGGTGTTAGCTTTCCAACAAGCTTTTAAACGCCCAATTTCGAGTTCAAACGAGTGAGAACTAATCAAAACAAAAACGGCGCTCTAATACCACTGTTAGGAGGCGGCCGCGAGTGCGCAGCGGAAAATAAAAATTATTATGCCGCTTTCCCTTTGCCCAAGACCCATTTGTTTTGATTATTCTACAAGACTAGGCATGTTACTATATATTATAAGCATAAAACTCATAAAACATGCAAAGAACATAAACCTAAACATGCTAACTATCGTAAGAACTCTAATTAAAATAAAGAAAGAAAAAGACTTACTTGAACCGAAGACTCCTCTAGTCCTCCCTCCAATCTACAAGCTTTTCTCAAACTCAGCAAGCTCTTCCACGTTCCAAAGAGCCACCCAAGTGTGTGGCCTCCAAAGATGCACACACCAAAGCCAAAACTCAACGGCAAGACTACGCCTTGAGTGCACGGGTATTTTGCCCTTATAGCTAGCCTAGGCAAATACCTCAAAACTTTTAACTCGAGGTTCCTCTAGTCAATTAGACTTAAGGATCCTCAAAATCAGTGGCTTACTCTTAAAATTTAGAGTTTCTCACTTATATAAACCCAAGATATGAAAGGTTTGGTGCAAAAATTTGTGAAGAATTCTTTGGGTTTATATAGTGCTCCAAAGACAACAAAATTAATTAAGAATCCGGTGTGGGATGAAAACCAATTTAATCTAAGCCATTGGATCTTAATTTAGTGGTTTAATGAGATTATAAAACCCTAATAAGAGTTTGGGCCGAATTGGAATTCAAAACAAATAACAAAATTAAATTAAAAAAATTTACTATTCACGTATTACTATTCATGTGAATAGTATGTTTATTTTTCTATTTATTCCAATTCCCAAAGTGCCCCTATCGTCATTCACCAATCCCTAAGCCACTATAGAACCTCATAAATTATCTGTTCAATAATTAAACACATTGAACCATTTATGAACAATTCCTACATCAATCATATATGATGTTAAATATGTATTGTGCACTGTTAACCATTGATTTCGACTTTGTTGTGTGTGATCTTTTGGGTTCCCCTCAAGTTGGACATGAAATGAATCGTGATAATTTTATCGAACATAAATTATCCTCCGATCAGATGGTCGTTCGATTTCAATGACCAAGGTTAACATCTAGCAACATGCCAAGGCCCCTAAATGAGAAGGAAATATATATATACCCATTCTGTATGCGATTTACATATGATACAGTCTTTTGCCTCACTGTATCCTCGCTTATTGACCTAGGGTACGGAAAATGTCTACCTATATGGTCAAAGGTATGATGTTGATAGTGTCATGAATTGTGCTAACCCAAGAATCTCACATGATTCTTCCGCTGTGGCCACAGTCTCAAGCATTGATCACACATATCAACCCGCGAACTGGAATACTACTCTTATAAGAAAATATTATCCAAGAGAGTGGCGATTCTCTGTTGTATCTTTACAAACTTCATGAGTTTCAACAAATGACCTAATCATACCCTTATGACCGGATCTTTTGAATCGGGGAAAGAGAATGTCAAAGTTATTTGATCGACACATAAGATTGTAAAGACCTCAAGTCTAAGGACTAGTCATATAATCGATACATGAAAGTTCTCACAGACACATGGGATAAACACTCCATATGAAAACTTTCATCGGTTTGTTCGATGGACACAAGCAACTCATGCATCCATGTGATACACCAAGAGGACGGATCTCCGCTAGTAGCCTATGAGATCGGCGACCCCACTTAAGGGCGGATCATATCATCATCCTAGTCTCTCCGCTTTGTAAACGCCCAGATTATTCATAAAACTATGACTAGGAACATTTAAGAGTAATGATTCTCTTAAGGCGTGGAAGCCATCCTCTTATTACTCCAAGGGCTTTATTACAATGTTGATGATTCATATAAGTTATGTAAGACACGTATAATAAAGATTGCCATTTTATTAATTAATGAAAATATTATAAATACATGTACATATAGCCCATCCAAAAGTTGGGTATAAGGCATATCCCTAACACAATCCGGATCGTATTTATGTCTGATTCATGAATACAAGCAATTCTATTTTCCATAATATTGATAATTTAATGGTAGCACCCTTGTTTTTTATATACTTATTTGATCTAATTACGATTAGATATCTGATTATGATTAGATCGAAACTAAATGTGATTTAGTGATACATGTATATTAGACAAAGACCCTACGATTTACAATATAGTGCGCAGTTACAACATAGTTTGTAATTGACATTGGGAAGCACACTATTAGATGTATATCCTTAAATAAAGTTTCTGGTCAAGATTTACTAACACGGGTCGGTTAGTAAAATCCGTTGAGACCAATACATGTTGTATATGGTGGCTTGGTCTGATGGTTTATCCCAGTTAACCATGAGTCTCGGGAGACTCGTATAGACATGTAGGTGTTTATTTGGTAAACACTGAACGACTCACATAATCTTCTCGAGTTAAGCGAGCATATTGGTCATTCGACTTGAGATACCACAGTGGGATATATGTGTTATCATCCACACTTTGATGGCAGTCACGTCACCGATCAATTTAGATCAGACCTCGGCCTGTTCGTTGGGTGTGGACTGATGCTCATGATATTTAGTGCGTATCAAGATAGAATCCGTCAATCCTGTGTACAGGGCATAGGCATCCTGTTGGACAGTTATGGCCCATAGCATCACTATTTGTACAGATCATGGTGTTGTTGTACAAATTAACTATGTGACAAAAGAAATTTCTCATCTATCATTTGTAATTAGATTACCAAGATGTATAAATGGTAGAAGGTCCATATGATTAGTTCCGGATTGAGATGATATGAGACAGTATCAATCCACGAAGGTTTAATCATTAAATATCCCTAGTCGTAGTATTATCGAGATTGGACATCGATAATGCAGAATAGACTAGTATTACACTTATGCGCGTTGTGAGGGCATAAGGGCATAGTTCTCATATATTTGGGTATAGGATACTCATGCAAGTGTAGTAGGAGGTTTTGTTTTACCGATGGTACGGAAAACATCTTCGCTCTGGATAGACCCCTCGGAATTCCATTGGTAGTATGACTATGTGTCTATGGAAGTCCGAATCAGGGTAGGTGTATTTGGTCTTAACCTGAGACTTGCACCGCTAATACTTGAGATAATCAATATACTTTGGTTTTGGTCGTCCAGGGCTTTAACAGGTTATGTGTACGCCTTTCTGGGTATATTGAGAATCATAGTGTATTGGGTGTGATGTCGAGATGGAAGTATCACTCCAGTCATAGTGGAGATGATGATCACGTAGGATACAGAACTCGTTCTCTTATATGCTGCGGCTATCGGGATATTATGACTAGGTCATGTTTATCCAATTATAGAGACTAGTTACCAGAGATCCGATATGTGCTTCGTACGGTGCAAACACATTTCCAGCCCCAGGCCTTGCATGTGACATCCGATGCTGGATCGAAATACGCAATACTAGGTATACTACGCCTGATATAGATCGTATATTCCTGTAAGGATATTTCTAGAGAATTGGGTAGGCATGGTGCTTTGCTAGAAGCCAACCATGTCTTGTAAATCGGTAAAAACGTAGTACTAGGTACTTACGTGTTTGGATAGTCCGACGACCGGATTTACTGTCAACATATCCGAGGATCTCATGGGTCGCTTCCCGAAGATTCACCGATGACGTATGACTCACACTTTATTAATATGTGATTAATTAGATGAGAGAGAAAATTAATCTGGGATTAATTATGGAGATATTTTATCTGGGATAAAATATTAATTAAAGAGAGAGAACGATTAATTTGGAATTAATCGATAAAATAATATATTCGATATATTATACGAAATTGGATTTCGACGCGGAATTGAAATTAGATTTTAATTCGGGCGAATGAGTTAATTTAGAATTAATTCGTAAGCGACTTGAATAGTAATTTTACTAGGCAAAGTTATTTAATTAAATTAGATTTAATTTCATCGCAACGGAAAATTCGTTAATTTGGAATTACCGAACCCTAGCCCGAGAGTGTTTGCGGGCGCACTCGCATTGCGAACTCAAGTGCGGCCCACAAGTCACATCAATCGTCAAATCACTAGTCACATCAAGCGTCAAATCACTTGTCACTTTGAGTGATGTGATGTCAAGTCACTTGTGATGTGAATAGTTGATGTGGGTTGTTGAATGCATTTAATGCATTTTTGCCTCCAAAAATTTGTTGACTTTTTGAAAGCCATTTCACAAATTTTGGTATATGTTATTATTGATTTTGGAAATCAATTTTTTAACCTAGAACATTTTTACCTCTCTCTTCCTCCTCTCTTGCATTCGGCCAAAGGCCTTTTCTTCTCCATTTTTCTGTCAAAAACCGTGAGATGAAGAAGAAGCAATGTGATGATTTTGTTGCAAAATCAAGAGTGTTAGCAAACAAAGGGGTCATCCTAAGGTGATAGGGAACTAATTTCGTGAGCATGGAATACACAACACATAGCTTAGAGCTTGGTGGATCATCCATGGCTAAAAATTTGAGGAGCAAAACAGCCCATTGCCGAACACCTTGGAGGATAGCTTGAGATTTTGTTCCTCGCAACGCCTCAACCGATCGTTGAAGTATGATCCGCCATACTTTTACGAGTATTCACATGTTGTTTCATTGCTTGAATTTGTTCCTTGGGACCTTGAGAAACCCAACAATGGTATCAGAGCCAATATTGAGCATGAAAGTTGATTGGATCAATTTTTGCCCAAATTTTAGGCTTGGCCGAATTGGATGAAACCCTAAATGTCATGGGAATTTTTGTTTATTTGATCATTGGATGACTTGAACAATAGGGTAATGTTGATTTAAGATTTAATTGGATTGAATTTACAATTGGACATATAAACCCCATGAATGCCGAGACTAGAGAAGCATGGAAAATGATTGATTTTGATTAAAATGTGTTGGACATGTTTTGATGTTAATGAGCATAATTAAATTGTACAAATTTGTGTTTTGGAATGTTAATTTGGTATTAATTATGGCATACACTTTGAATTAATTAATGTGAAATTTGGAATTTTTGTAAGTTAATTAATTGGGCCATTTTGGAAATTGGGCTTTAAAAGTTGTAAATTGGCTTTAATGGGCTGGTTATACCAAGTAGGTTTTAGGCTAAATTGGTTGGATCCATTGGGCCAAAACATATTCCATAAAGTCCGATTATGACTAAGGACCTTTAAATTTTAATCGGGCCTAATAGGCCTAAATTGGTTCCTTGGCATATAAGGGTGATTCCTTAATGGGCTTTGTGTTGGTTTTAATCTAGGTCCCAAGATCAAACAAGACATGAAAACAATGCGTGAATACATCAACGGAGGTAGCGGAATACTCACATCGATCGGTTGAGTCGATTTGGAGACGAATGAAGCCCAAAATGCTCACTGCCCTCATGTGTGAACTACAGCAGTCCACTGCCTGCAAAACAGAAATTTGAGTGAGAAACGGAGCTCCAAGCCTCGTCCGATGGATCCCGGCTCATGGTCGAACCTCCCTACCACCTTCGCAAGACTCGTAAGTGTGCTAGCACTTGATTTCTCACCATGAAAAACCACTCTTGCTTCCCTTAGTGTCACGCCATTTCTGGTTCAAAACCAGTGAAGAAAAATGGTCTTGGGCGTGAGAAGAAGAGAGCAAAATGAGAGAGAAAGAAATGTTGTTAAGTTATACAAAAAGTGGTATAACATTTGTTTATATATTTTCCAAAAATAATAAATGTTTTTACCATTAATTTGCTTTCAAAAAACAATTAAATCTAATGTAATGTCCTTGAGTGTTCCACACTCCAAAGTCAAAAGTCATCACAAGTCCATCAGTCACATCTCCTTTAATAAAGTGACATGTTGTCATTTCACACCCACTCAAGTGACATTTGATTTGACGCTTGATGCGACTAATGATTTGACGCTTGATGCGACTTGCATCGCCGCACTCGAATTCGAAATACGAATGCGCTCGCAATCACACTCGGGCTCGGGTTCGCTAATTCCAAATTAACGATTTTTCCGTCGCGTCGTAATTAAATGATTACGCCTAGCGAATTCACTATTCACGTCGCTAACGAATTAATTCTATATTATTCGTTCGCCCGAATTAAAATCTAATTTTAATTCCGCGTCGAAATCTAATTTCGTTTAATATATCGAATATATTAATTTAATCGATTAATTCCAAATTAATCGTTATCTCTCTCTAGACGATATTTTATCTTAGATAAAATATCTCCGTAATTAATCCTAGATTAATTTTCTCTCTCTTCTATATAATCCCAGATTATTCAAGAGTGCGAGTTGTGCGTCATCGGTGGATTATCGGAAGCGACCCATGAGATCCCCGGATAATTGGCAGTAAATACGGTCATCGGAGTATCCGAATCACGTACGTACCAAGTACTACGTTTAACCGATTTACGAGACAAGGTCGACTCCTAGCAAAGCACCAAGTCTTCCCAATTCTCCGGACATATCCATTTAAGAATATTAAGATCTGTATCAAGCGTAGTATACGATTGTATTGTGCATATCGGCCAGTATCGGATAGTCACGTGCTAGGTCTGGGGCTGGATAAGTGTCTGCCCCGTACGAAGCACATGTCGGATGTCTGGTAACTAGTCTCTATAATCGGATATACATGACCTTGTCATAATATCCCGATGGCCGCGCAGCACTTAAGAGCACTAATACCGTATCCTGCGTGACATCATCTCCAATATGACTGGAGTGATACTTCCGTCTTGACATCACATCCAATACACTACGACTCTCTGATAAACCCAGAAGTGGTGTACGCAGAACCGGTTAAAGCCTGTACCACCAAGACCAAAGTCTATCGATTATCGTAAGTATTAGCGATGTAAGTCTCAGGTTAAGACTATACACACCTACCTTGATTTCGGCCTCCCATAGACACATAGTCATAATACCAATGGGATTCCGAAGGGTCTATCCAGAGCGAAGCTGTTTCCCGTACCATCGGTGAAACACGACCTCCTATCGCACTTGCATAAGTATCCATACTTATATATATGAGAACTATGCCGTTGTGCCCTCACAACGCGCACAAGTGCAATACTAGCCTATTCCGCATTATCGATGTCCAGTCTCGATAATACTCCGGCTAGGGATATTTAATGATTAATCCTTCGGGGACTGATACTGTCTCATATCATTCTCAGTCCAGGAACTAATCATAGGGACCTCTCTCTTCATTTATATATCTATGGTGATCTAATCACAAATGATGAGAGTGCAATTTCCTTGTCACATAGTTAATTTGCTACAACAACACAATGATCTGTGCAAATAGTGACGCTATGGGTCATTTTGTCCAACAATCTCCCACTTGGCACATAGCGAGTCACTCAAGTGTCCTACACCCGAACTATGTACGGTTCGCTCAAATTGCTGAGGAAAGGATTTCGTCAGCGGATTTGTTTGATTATCGTCTGACGCGATTTATACGATCATCACATCGCCACGATGTATGATCCGAACGAATCAGATGAATAGAAGTATATATCTGGATCGTCGATGAGACCTTTAATTCCTTAGCCTGTGCTGACGCCTAGCTCAGCTGCTAAAGAACTATATCTAATCTAATTAGATTTATTTTCGATCCAAATGGCTTCTATTGCTGCCTCAGCTGCAGCAATAATCCGCATTTGTTGTTTATTCGGCAACAGTTATCTTGCTCGGAATATTTCCAGCTCACTGTCCCGTTATTCAAACTTTATAGTACCGTAGTATTTAATTGTTTGGAAACTTGCAGCAGTGATCCCAGTCACTTCAAGTTCTCATTCTCCATAGTTTAAGACAACATCTTTAGTTCTCTAAGATACTAACAGATGTTCTTAACTTCAATCCAGTGACTATCACTTGGATTGACCTGATCGTGACTCCATATGCTCGAAGCGTATGAGACACCAATACAAGTACATTTTAAATGTACAATTTCCAGAGAGTGTTAACAACTCCAAATCTATCCCAATAGATCTTTATTCCTTGAATAAAGGTTGTTACTCCCCGAATTCTACGGAGAATTTCTATGAAAGCCAAGCTTTCAACAATAATTTAACTGTCAGTGCGCTCTCCCACTAACCTCCTTATATACACAAGAATTATTTCGTTTTGAGTCAAATCATAACCATTATGATTATTTCAAAACGACAGTTCCAAGAACCTTATGCTTGCATTCAATCCAAACATGGATCGAATAACCCGCAAACCTCGTTTGTCGGTTATACAAAATCGTCAGGATGTTGTAAACATCCTCCAAAAGGTTTCCTTTTCAGGAAAGCGATTTTGATCTGCATACTGACACATTTCATAAATGAAATACGCAGTTATCACAAGCATCTTCAAAATGGATTTACCATGGCAACAGGTAAAAGGTTGAACCGTTATTAACATAATGTTGATAACGACACCTTTCCGTCTAAAGCCCAGCTTTGTACGTTGGTATGTTGCCTTCCATGTATGTCTTCCTTGAAGACGTTTAATGTACCAATAGGCACAATGCCTTGTGGTACAACAACTAGTATCCAAAATAGTTGTTATACATGGAATCCATTTCGGATTCATGGCACTTTGCCATAACAGGGAGTCGATACCTCGTATCACTTCCTCAAAACGTAGTCGGTGGATATACCTTCATAAGATTGACATCTTTATGAGGTTAAATCAGAAACCCATACCCTAGGTCGTTTTCTGACTCTATCCGATCTACGAAGTTCTTGTGTATTTGAAGATTAATGGTATAGATTCATCTTAGATGAACTATTCGTGTTCCATTAAGGACTTCGTGCCTAGAACAGTATTAATCCGATTTTCATCGAGTATCACTATCCTCCCACTGACCACTGCATATCGGTATTCCTCTCAGGAAAAACCGCATGGTGAGCAACAATCACATTGTTCTCATGTGAGATTTACAAGTACTATACTTAAGGTTTTCCTTAGGATAACCTATATTGGCACTTATCCAATTTGGGTTCTTAGTTTGGTATCATCCAAACGTTATGCCTGGCATACCCAAATTATTAGGAGTGAGAAACCCTGTTTCTTTCCTATTCATATCCTATATGACATCTGTCAAACAGATTTATATGGAACCTTATTCTAAATAAGTTTTGCACTGTTAATACATATCCTATTGAAGGAACAGTAGCTCAGAGCGACTCGTGATAAACCTTATCATGTCCAACAAAATTCGGTTTTAGTTCGGACACACCGTCTAACTGACGTGTCTCGGGAGGAGTCCTCATATGAAAGAATACCGTACTCTTTCATGTACGTATGAAACTTACTGCTTAAGTATTTTTCCATTACGGTCTTACCGTGGCGGAATATACTATAGCCGATCTGTTAATTTACTTCGTGTCAAAACTTAAAAGTTTCCGATTTGTGTTCTTCAAAGAAACACAATAACCATAACGTGATCCACATCCGTTAAGGTCACGAAATATTCATGTTCACATCTAGCCTAGCTAGATATGGGCCCACTAACTTCACCATGAATAGGGCTAACAGATCGGTGGCCCTTATACTATTACCAAGTAAATAGTATTTTAGGTACTTTACCTAATAAACTAGATTCGCAGACCTTATTTGAATAGTCAAATCAGTCCTAGTACCCACTCTTCAAAAGTGTGGATATACGAGTCTCGTTTAATTGTGTCCTAGACAACAATGCCACAAATAAGTCTCTATGATCAAATCAATTTGAGCTATTTATTTGTCATTTTTATATGTTTGAGATTTTATTATATTCAAAATATAAATTCTGTTATTCACATCTAATGGTTTATCTCAGTATCATCTTTATATAATAAAACACTTAGTGTTCTAGAATATAAAGGTTTTATCCGCAACGGATTAAACACTGATATAGAGATAATGTCTCTAGTCAAACTAGTTAATTATAACAGTTCCTAATTTAAGTACATACCCAAGGGTAGTTCCTAAACTTAGGTATCTACGGTCGAAAAAGCGACTTTCGTCCCGTTTCCGATTTGCAGAGAATCTCGGCTTGAAGTCAGTATCCAGCTCATAGCGGATTCTGAACATCAATACATATATTTTATGTACCACACTAAGTATTTAAAATCCAATTTCAATACTAGTAGTGAACATAACTTTGACAATATTTTTAAAGTCAGAGCCTCGCCCTTTCTTTAATTCCTTCGTGTCTTCCATATCCAAATGGTAGTCACTTTGGGATATGTCAATTATCTTTTCAATATTTCACAAACCTTTGGGCAAGCCTTGGGTTTTGGAATATCGAAATGATGTGCACCTTGTGCAACACGCCCAATTGCAAACTTTGACTTTTCACCTCTAGAATAGTCAAATCAATTCTCTAAGAATTATTAATTGCAATTTTTAATACTTTTAAATCTAAAGATAGATTTATTGTCAAGTATATTAAATTAAGCACTAAAGTCATCATCACATAAATCTTCCAAAGATTTTATGCTCTACTTATTTGCTTAATTTTGGGCTTAGATATAACAAGTTATTTTATCAAATAAAGTAACCTATTATTTATTCCCAATTGAAAATTAAATCATTTAAAACATTTAATCCAAGGATTATATATTTTAAATATTCAACTTTTCAATTCTTTCTTGATTTCAATAGTCCAACTATTTAATCAATTTAATAAGGTACTATTTATTATAATGATTACAATAATCCAATTATTTAATCAACTATATTTTAAATATTGATTACTATAATCTAATTATAAAATCAACTATCATTTAATTCAATTATATTGATTACTATAATCCAATTATAAAATCAACTATAATTTGAATGAGTTTGTATATAGTCCAACTATATATATTTTTAAAACAACATAAAATATTAGTCCAACTAATACTTTTGATTAATATGACGAGTAAAATATGAGCGCGTTTAGCGAGTATTCGAACGAATGTTGCAAATTCAATACTTGCCTCCCACTATTTTTCGTCGAGCCTCTAACCCTCTGTCGAGTACTCGGGAAACCGTGTTTCCTAGTGGGCTAGGATCCCGTTAAATATCACACAATCTTGACTTTGGCCAACAAATTGTATGATAATTAACTAGGTAGATCTCGAAGATCAATTGGATCTCATCCAACTCCTAGATCCAGTAGGTGGACATCCAAGTCCCAAACATATATCTTATATATGCCTATACATCGAATGTATACCCTAACCTTTTTCCTCTGAATCAACTAGGCCTTGGCTTTGGCACAACAAACCTAGTGATCCCAGTCAAGCGCGGACCCATTGACATGGAAGCTTCGTAATCAATGTCAATGGACAAGAAGTGGTCTTGACTTTGGCCAACAAACCACAACTTGGACACGACACCGATATGGAACAAAGCCTCGTGATTAAAACACATCTTCGACGGACAAGGGCTTGACTTTGGCCAACAACCCCTGCCAATCTCGGATCTTGAGTAAGAATCACTCAATGGAAGGAAAATAAACGCTTGATATTTAACGAGGGTTTTTCGCGTGCAAATTGGCTACCAATTTAATTATCTTTGTTAAGGTCTCATCATCATACACCCTTAAACATGCATTCTAAATACATAATAAAGCGAGTATGAAAATAAAATAATAATGATATGCGGATGGATACTTAACACATTGATCCTAGATCAAATCTCTCCTTTCTCACTCAAGCTAGCACTTGTATTACTTCTACCCGTTACACTACACTTCTAAGAAACCTCATTTACATGGAGGGGAATAGGTGAGAAGAGAATACAAAGAGAATGAAGGTGATAAGGCTGGACACGCAGGTCCAATTTAATAAATCGAATTTATTACAACAATTCTAAAATTGCCCACCCATCTAATATCCATCCGATATACATTATTCATTCAACACAACCACGTATTCACACACATAAGCATGCTATCAATCAATCTAATCAAATTAATTAATCTGATAATTAAGTGATCATCCAATGTTCAAACAACGATTTGATTTTGTTCGAGTCAAACTCGTTTTTGCGAATAAGTACTTAAAGTACGAATTCATGAATTAAATTAAACTACATCATTAAATCTAATTTAACATGTATTTAATACTAATTCACTATTCAATTCCAAATTAAATATTACACTTTTATTTAATAAACCTTTTACGATTTAAATTCCAAATTTAATCGTAACGCGTCTCAAAGACCGATTAACGTCCAACGTCAATTCAATTAAAGTCCAATGGGCTTTTAATTGATTTCTTAAGGCGTGGACTTTTGGTCAACTCGGGTCAACCGATAACCAAAGTCCAATCCGGGATTTACCCCATAAGCCCATAAATCAATCTTGGCCCATTAGGCCCAATTGAACTTTAAAGGTTCATTAGTCGCATTTGGGCTTTATGGTAAGGTTTTGGGCCCAATTGGATCCAATCCATTTGGCCTAAACCCAACTTGATAAAATCAAGCCCAATAGGCCCAATTACAACATTAGAAGCCAAATCCAATTTAGGCCTCAAATAATTAAATTACATAAATCCAATTTAGCAATTTAATTACCTAAAGTGCATTATATGATTAATCAACTAAATCAACATTTCCAAAACACTAAATTAGTCCAATTAATCATACTCAATTCATTATCATATCCAACACACAAAATGAAAAATCAAACCCATTTTACATGCTTTAATGCTCTCGGCCAAGGAGGGATTTTGTGTCCGATTCGGTTTCAATCCAATCGAACCCACAATCGACATTAAATCACCATCCAATTGATTTCATACACATCCAATGTCACAAAATCAAAATACCAAGACATTAGGGCATATTGAATTCGGCCAAGGTGAAGTTAATTTGGGGATTTTGTCCAATTCAAAATCCAATCCAATTATTCAAATTAAACATCATCCTAATGATTCTAACTCATCAAATGAATCAAAATCAAAAATTCCAAGAATCCAAATACAATACACATTCGGCCAAGTCATGATTTGGGGAAAATAATTCCAAATCAATTTTCAACAAATTTGGTCCAACCAAAATGAAATTAAACATGTTATAAGCATACTCAAACATCAATTTATTCAAATCATGCTCAACAAACATTTACCCAAATTTTAAGCCCTACATTTTTCATGCTTGAACCTAGCTCTTGATGCCATTGTTGGTTTTAATCTAGGTCCCAAGATCAAACAAGACATGAAAACAATGTGTGAATACATCAACGGAGGTAGCGGAATACTCACATCGATCGGTTGAGTCGATTTGGAGACGAATGAAGCCAAAATGCTCACTGCCATGCGTGAACTGCAGCAGTCCACTGCCTCCAAACAGAATTTGAGTTGAGAAACGGAGCTCCAAGCCTCGTCCGATGGATCCCGGCTCATGGTCGAACCTCCCTACCACCTTCGCAAGACTCGTAAGGTGCTAGCATTTGATTTCTCACCATGAAAAACCACTCTTGCTTCCCTTAGTGTCACGCATTTTGTTCAAAACAGTGAAGAAAAATGGTCTTGGGCGTGAGAAGAAGAGAGAAATGAGAGAGAAAGAAAATGTGTTAGTGTATTTATTACAAAAAGTGTCTAAACATTGTTTATATATTTTCCCAAAATAATAAATGTTTTTACCATTAATTTGCTTTCAAAAAACAATTAAATCTATTGTAATGTCATTGAGTATTCCAACACACCAAATCCAAAAGTCCATCACAATCATCAAGTCACATCTACTTTAATAAGTGACATGTTGTCAATTCACATCACTCAAAGTGACATTTGATTTGACGCTTGATGCGACTAATGATTTGACGCTTGATGCGACTTGCGTCGCCGCACTCGAATTCGAAATACGAATGCGCTCGCAATCACACTCGGGCTCTCGGGTTCGCTAATTCCAAATTAACGATTTTTCCGTCGCGTCGTAATTAAATGATTACGCCTAGCGAATTCACTATTCACGTCGCTAACGAATTAATTCTAAATTAATTCGTTCGCCCGAATTAAAATCTAATTTTAATTCCGCGTCGAAATCTAATTTCGTTTAATATATCGAATATATTAATTTAATCGATTAATTCCAAATTAATCGTTATCTCTCTCTAGACGATATTTTATCCTAGATAAAATATCTCCGTAATTAATCCTAGATTAATTTTCTCTCTCTTCTATATAATCCCAGATTATTCAAGAGTGCGAGTTGTGCGTCATCGGTGGATTATCGGGAAGCGACCCATGAGATCCCCGGATAATTGGCAGTAAATACGGTCGTCGGAGTATCCGAATCACGTACGTACCAAGTACTACGTTTTACCGATTTACGAGACAAGGTCGACTCCTAGCAAAGCACCAAGTCTTCCCAATTCTCCGGACATATCCATTTAAGAATATTAAATCTGTATCAAGCGTAGTACGATTGTATTGTGCATATCGGCCCAGTATCGGATAGTCACGTGCTAGGTCTGGGGCTGGATAAGTGTCTGCCCCGTACGAAGCACATGTCGGATGTCTGGTAACTAGTCTCTATAATCGGATATACATGACCTGGTCATAATATCCCGATGGCCGCGCAGCACTTAAGAGCACTAATACCGTATCCTGCGTGACATCATCTCCACTATGACTGGAGTGATACTTCCGTCTTGACATCAACATCCAATACACTACGACTCTCTGATAAACCCAGAAGTGGTGTACGCAGAACCGGTTAAAGCCTGTACCACCAAGACCAAAGTCTATTCGATTATCGTAAGTATTAGCGATGTAGTCTCAGGTTAAGACTATACACACCTACCTTGATTTCGGCCTCCCATAGACACATAGTCATAATACCAATGGGATTCCGAGGGGTCTATCCAGAGCGAAGCTGTTTCCCGTACCATCGGTGAAACACGACCTCCTATCGCACTTGCATAAGTATCCAATACTTATATATAGAGAGAACTATGCCGTTGTGCCCTCACAACGCGCACAAGTGCAATACTAGCCTATTCCGCATTATCGATGTCCAGTCTCGATAATACTACCGGCTAGGGATATTTAATGATTAATCCTTCGGGGACTGATACTGTCTCATATCATTCTCAGTCCAGGAACTAATCATAGGGACCTCTCTTCATTTATATATCTATGTGATCTAATCACAAATGATGAGAGTGCAATTTCCTTGTCACATAGTTAATTTGTACAACAACACAATGATCTGTGCAAATAGTGACGATATGGGTCATTTTGCCAACACTTTGGTATTTGGGTTTGACCCATGTTGACCAAAGTCGATGCCCTTAAGAAATAATTAAAAGCCCATTGGACTTTAATTAAATTATACATGGAATGTTAATCGGGCTTTGAGACCCGTAACAGTTAGTTTAGAATCTAAGTCGTAAGGTACATTAAAAGTGTAATATTTAATTTGTAATTAATAATGAATTAGTATTAAATAAAAATAATTGGATTTAAATGTTGTAGTTAAATTAATTCAAGAATTCGTACCTTGAGTAAGTTATTCGCAAAACGAGTCAGACTCGAGCAAAATCAAATCGTTTTTTGAACATTGGATGGTCATTATATTCAGATTAGTTAATTTGATTAGATTGATTGATAATGTGCTTGTGTGAATACATGGTTGCGATGTATGAATAATGTATATGGATGTATATTAGATGGGTGAGGGCAATTTTGGAAATTGTTGTAATAAATTTAGAATTTATTAAATTGGACCTGCGTGTCCAGCCTATTACCACCACCTTCTCTGTGTATTTATCTCCTAGCCTATTCCCCTCAATGTAAATGAGGTTTTTTCTTTAGAAGTGTTATGTAAACGGTAGAAGTAATACTTGTGCTAGCGGGAAGAGAAAAATGAGAGATTTGTTCTAGGAACAATGGTGTTAATATCCATCCGCATATCAGTATTATTATTTATTTATATGCGCCTTATATGTGTTTAGAATGCATGGTTAAGGGTGTATGATGAGAGACCTTAACAAAGATAATTAATTGGTTGCCAATTGCACGGAAAAACCCTCAACATCATATTAGCGTTTTTTCCTTCCATTGAGTGATTCTTACTCAAGATCCAAGACTCACATTGGTTTGTTGGCCAAAGTCAAGACCTTTGTCCTTCAGGATGTGTTTGAATCATGAAGCTTTGTTCCATATCGGTGTCTTGTCCAAGTTGTGATTTGTTGGCCAAAGTCAAGATCACTTCTTGTCCATCGACATTGATTACGAAGCTTTCCAAGGTCAATGGATTCCGCTTAACTGGGATCACTAAGTTTGTTGTGCCAAAGCCAAGGCTTAGTTGATTCAGAGGAAAAAGGTTAGGCAATATATTGGATATATTGGCATATATAAGATATATGTTTCGGACTTGGATGTCTACCTACTGGATCTAGGAATTGGATGAGATCCAATTGATCTTAGAGATCTACCTAGTTAATTATCATACAATTTGTTGGCCAAAGTCAAGATTGTGTGTTATTTAACGGGATCCTAGCCCACTAGGAAACAAGGTTTCCCGAGTACTCCACAGAGGGTTAAAGGCTCACCGAAAAATAGTGGGAGGCAAGTATTAAATTTGCAATATTCGTTTAGTTACTTGCCATACGCGTTCATTTCAAATATTTCGTCAAATAAATTATTTATTAGTTGGACTAATATTTAATCGTTGTTTTAATAAAACAGTTGGACTGTATTCAAACTATTTCATTTATAGTTGATTATATAATAGGATTATAGTAATCAATATATTTGAATTAACTAATTTCAATTAATAGTTGATTTTATAATTGGATTATAGTAATCAATATAATTGAAGTTAACTAATTTAAATTATAGTTGATTATATAGTTGGACTATAGTAATCATTATGATGAATAATACCTATAATCGTTGATTAAATAGTTGGACTATTAGAATCAAGATAATTGAAAGATTAGTGTTTAAAACATAATCATGAGAGAAAATGTATTTAAACGACTTTAATTTTTAAATTGGGAATAAGACTTCATGATAGTCCTGAAAACTGAGAAGTTACTTTATTTGATAAAATAACGTCTTAGGCCTAAGCCCGGAGTTAAGCAAATAGTAGAGCATGATATTTGGAATATTCATGTGATGATAACTTTAGTGCTTAATCTGTTATGCTTGCCAAATAGACTCATTAATTTCTTAATCAGAACTAAGGATTAGATCCTTAAAGTATGATAATGAAATTGAACGATCTTCATAGATCTATTTTTAGATCTTGAAGTACTAAATTGCAATAGAAAACTCTTGGAGAGTTAATGGCTATACTCAAGGAGACAAAGCCAAAGTTTGCAATAAGGCAAGAAGTGCAAGGCGCATCTTACTTCGACATCCCAGAAGGCCAAGGCTTGGCCAAAGGCTTCTGGAGTGTGGAAAAGGGCAAAGACAAAATCATTATAATCTTCTGGGAAGATAAAGGACATATCCCAAGATGTCTGCCTAAACTGTGGCAAATGGGGTCATTGGAAGCGTGACTGCCGTATGGATAAGGCATACATGAAGGAAGTGAAGACGGTGCAAGGCTCCGACTTCAAATATATTTGTCATAAATATGTTCGCTATTAGTATTAAAATTGGATTTTAAATACTGATGTGGTACATAAATATGAACTGATGTGCAGAATCTGCTGTTAGCAGGATACTGACTTCAGATGAGATTGATCTGCGAATCGAAAATGGGACGAAAGTCACTGTTTTAACCGTAGAGACCTAAGTTTAGGAACTACCATTCAGGTGTGTATTTAAATTAGGAAACTGTTACATTATAACTAGTTTGACTAGATACATTATCTCTATATCAGGGTTTAACCCGTTGCGGGTATACCTTTATATTCTAGAACACTAAAGTGTTTTATTATATAAAGATGATATTGAGATAAACACATAAGATGTGAATAACAACATTTATATTTTGAATATAAATAAATCTCAAACGTATAACATGACAAACAAATAGCTCAAACTGAATTAATCAGAAGAGACTTAAAAGTGGCATTGTAGTCTGAGACACAATTTAACAAGACTCGTATATCCAAACTTTCGAAGAGTGGATACTATGAAGGATTTGACTCTATTCAAATAATGTCTACGAATCTAGTTTATTGGGCAAAGTGCCTAAAATACTATTTACTTGGTAAAAGTGTAAATGCCACCGATCTGTTAGCCCTGGTTCATAGTGACGTAAGTGGGCCCATGTCTAGCTAGGCTAGAGGTGGATATGAATATTTCGTGACCTTTACAGATGTGGAATCGCGTTATGGTTATGTGTTTCCTTAGAAACACAAATCGGAAACTTTTAGAGTTTCGACACGAAATAGACAAATAGATCGGCTAAAGTGTAAAACCATCACAGTTGGACCATGATGAAAATACTTAAGCAATAAGTTTCTCAAATACTTGAAAGAGTATAGTATTCTTTCTATGAGGACTCCTCCCGGAACACGTCAATTTGACGGTGTGTCCGAACAGAGAAACCGAATTTTGTAGACATGATAAGGTTAATCATGAGTCGCTCTGAACTACCATTTCCTTCAACGGATACGCATAAACAGTGCAAGCCTTATTTAGAATAAGATTCCATAAAAATATGTTTGACAGATTCATATTAGATATGGACAGGAAAGAAACCGGGTTTTCTCATTCCTGAAGATTTGGGAATGCTCGGCATATGTTTGGATGATACCAAACTAAAACCGAAATCAGATAGGTGCCGAAGTGTAGCTTATCCTAGGGAAACCAAAGTATAGTACTTATACAACTCACAAGAGAACAATGTAATTGTTGCTTGCCATGCGGTTTTCCTAAGAGGAATACCTATATGCAGTGGTAAGTGGGAGGAAAGTAAAACTCGATGAAAATCGGAGTAATGCTATTCCAGGCACCGATTCCTTAATGGAGCACAAATAGTTCATCAATGATGAAACCATACCAATAATCTTCGAATACACAAGAACCACGTAAGTCGGAGAGAGTCAGAAAACAACCTGGGGTATGGGTTTCTAATCTCACCACATAAAGATGTCAATCTTATTGAGGAATACGAACTGACTACGTATGAGGAAGTGATACAAGGTATCGACTCCCTATTATGGCAAAATGCCATGATGTCCGAAATGGATTCCATGTATATCAACCAAGTTTGGATACTAGTTGATGTACCGCAAGGCATTGTGCCTATTTGTACTATATAAGTCTTCAAGGAATACATACATGGAAGGCAACATACCAACGTACTAAGCTAGGCTTGTAGCAAAAGGTATCGTTATCAACATTGTGTCGATTACGACGAAACCTTTTATTCGTTGCCATGGTAAATCCATTGGGATAATGCTTGGTGAAGTTGCATGTTTCATTCATGAAATATGGCAGCTGAATGCCAAAACCGCTTTCCTTAACGGAAACCTTTTGGAGGATGTTTACAACATCTTGACGGTTTTGTCGTACCATAACTAGCAAACAAGGTTTGCAGGTTATTCGATCCATGGATGGATTGAAGCAAGCATTGCGTTCTTGGATTATCGTTTTTATGTAATCATAATGGTCTATGATTTAATTCAAAACGAAAATGATTCTTGTGTATATAAGGAGGTTAGTGGGAGCGCACTGAAAATGAATGTCTTAAATAATGATAACACATCATTTCTTGGAAATGATATTCCCATAAAATAATCGGTGAAAGCTTGGCTTTCATGAAAATTATCCGTAGAATTCTTGGGAGAAACAAACATTTATTATAGGAATAAAGATCTATTGGGATAGATTTAATGTTGTTAATACTCTCCGAGAACTCGTACATTGAAAAATGTACGCGACCTGGTGTCTCATGTGCTTTGAGCATATGAAGTCACAATCGGGCCAATCCAAGTGATAGTCACTGGATTGAAGTTAAGAACATCTTCTATCTTAGATGATCTAAGGATGTTATCTTATACTATGGAGAATGAGAACTTGAAGTGACTGGGTTCACTGTTGCAAGTTTCCTAACCGATATAAACGACTATAAGTCGTAACAACGGTATTATACAGTTTAAATAACGGAACAGTGGGCTCGAAATCTTCCATCCAAGATACTGTTACCGAATAAACAAGACAAGTGAATTATTGTTGCAGCTGAGGCAGCAATAGAAGCCATTTGGGTCGATAATAATCCTAATTAGATTAGGAGTAGTTCTGTTAGCAGCGGAGCTAGGCTACAGCAAGCACAGCTAAAGAATTAATGGTCTCATCAACGATCCAGATATATACTTCGACTATCCATCTGATTCGTTCGGATCATACATCGTGGCGATGTGATGATCGTATAAATCGCATCAGATGATAATCATGCAAATCCGCCGACGAAAGCCTTTTCCACAGCAGAAGTTTGAGCGAACCGTACATAGTTCGGGTGTAGGACACTTGAGTGATTGGCTATAGGCCAAGTGGGAGATTGTTGGATAGTTATGGCCCATAGCATCACTATTTGTACAGATCATGGTGTTGTTGTACAAATTAACTATGTGACAAAGGAAATTGCTATTCTATCATTGTAATTAGATTACCAAGATGTATAAATGGTAGAAGGGTCCATATGATTAGTTTCGGATTGAGATGATATGATACAGTATCAATCCACGAAGGTTTAATCATTAAATATCCCTAGTCGTAGTATTATCGAGATTGGACATCGATAATGCGGAATAGGCTAGTATTACACTTGTGCGCGTTGTGAGGGCATAACGTCATAGTTCTCATATATTTCGGTATAGGATACTCATGCAAGTGTATTAGGAAGTTGTGTTTTACCGATGGTACGGAAAACAGCTTCGCTCTGGATAGACCCCTCGAAATTCCATTGGTAGTATGACTATGTGTCTATGGAAGTCCGAATCAGGGTAAGTGTATTTGGTCTTAACCTGAGACTTGCACCGCTAATACTTGCGACAATCAATATACTTTGGTTTTGGTCGTCCAGGGCTTTAACAGGTTCTGTGTACGCCTCTTCTGGGTATATTGAGAATCGTAGTGTATTGGGTGTGATGTCGAGATGGAATTATCACTCCAGTCATAGTGGAGATGATGATCACGTAGGATACGGAACTCGTTCTCTTATATGCTGCAGCTATCGGGATATTATGACTAGGTCATGTTTATCCGATTATAGAGACTAGTTACCAGAGATCCGATATGTGCTTTGTACGGTGCAGACACATTTCCAGCCCCAGGCCTTGCACGTGACATCCGATGCTGGATCGAAATATGCAATACTACGTATACTACGCCTGATATAGATCGTATATTCATGTAAGGATATTTCTGGAGAATTGGGAAGGCATGGTGCTTTATAGAAGCCAACCATGTCTTGTAAATCGGTAAAAACGTAGTACTAGGTACTTACATGTTCGGATAGTCCGATGACCGGATTTACTGCCAACATATCCAGGGATCTCATGGGTCCCTTCCCGAAGATTCACCGATGACGTATGACTCACACTTTATTAATATGGGATTAATTAGATGAGAGAGAAAATTAATCTGGGATTAATTATGGAGATATTTTATCTGGGATAAAATATTAATTAAAGAGAGAGAACGATTAATTTGGAATTAATCGATAAAATAATATATTCGATATATTATACGAAATTGGATTTCGACGCGGAATTGAAATTAGATTTTAATTCGGGCGAACGAGTTAATTTAGAATTAATTTGTAAGCGACGTGAATAGTAATTTTACTAGGCAAAGTTATTTAATTAAATTAGATTTAATTTCGTCACAACAGATAATTTGTTAATTTGGAATTAGCGAACCCGAGCCCGGGAGTGTTTGCGGGCGCACTCGCATTGCGAACTCAAGTGCAGCCCACAAGTCACATCAAGCATCAAATCACTAGTCACATCAAGCGTCAAATCATTTGTCACTTTGAGTGATGTGATGTCAAGTCACTTGTGATGTGGGTTGTTGAATGCATTTAATGCATTCTTGCCTCCAAAATTTTGTTGACTTTTTGAAAGCCATTTCACAAATTTTGGTATATGTTATTATTGATTTTGGAAATCAATTTTTTAACCTAACACATTTTTACCTCTCTCTTTCCTCATCTCTTGCATTCGGCCAATGGCTTTTTCTTCTCCATTTTTCTGTCAAAACCGTGAGATGAAGAAGAAGCAATGTGATCATTTTGTTCAAAATCAAGAGTGTTAGCACACAAATGGGTCATCCTAAGGTGATAGGGAACTAATTTCGTGAGCATGGAATACACAACACATAGCTTGGAGCTTGGTGGATCATCCATGGCCGAAAATTTGGAGGAGCAAAACAGCCCAATGCCGAACACCTTGGAGGATAACTTGAAGATTTTGTTCCTCACATTGCCTCAACCGATCGTTGTAAGTATGATTCCGCCATACTTTTACGAGTATTCACATGTTGTTTCATTGCTTGATTTGTTCCTCGGGACCTTAGAGAAACCCAACAAATCCTACACGTGTTTGCGATCTAGTAAATCCATGGTCGTGGAATAAATTCGGAAATCAGTTCCGAGTATTATTTAGAGATCGTAAATTGAAAGTAGACTATATTATACCGAACGAATTTGAAGTTTTCATCTATATCTCAGGTATAATATGGATAGCCTGTGACCAAGGGATTATACGTATGCAATGACGTCGGCATGCATAGTTTAGCGAGATTATCCGTGGTCGTCATAATCCATGAGTGGGTGGATTGTGGACACGAAATTGGATTTCATGACAGATAAACCTAAACTTAGATAGTCCCACAATATGAAGTGTACTCGTTGAGCACTTGGGCAACGCTATATGAATATTATGGATTATTCATAATACTTCATCGGATTAAGATAGTTAATTCGAATCGTTTAATCGGTTAAACAATAACACATGCATTAGGGGATTTTGGCCAATCGTAATTATTGTGTATTTATATTTGATACATAATACGATTAGATACACATTAATTATTCATCAATGAGTTTTTTGACATATGCCATAAATATATGTATTTGTTATTTATTGTAATAAAAATACATATATAATAATAATTATATAATTGATTATTTGGATATTCAATTGTTAAATATTTAAATTATTAATTAATAAACTTTTTTCATAAATATTTTGAAATTTGTCAAATTATTATTTGTACACATGGCATGATTTAATTAAACTTTATTTGTCCAAATTTGATTTTTTAAGATAAAGTTTATTTTAATTAATTGATTTAATTTTTCCAAATGGAAAAAATTGCCACTCCAAGTCGGCTAAGATGATTTAAAAAGGAAAAATTATTTTCTTCTTCATTTTATCCAGCCATGGACGATTATCACCACTCTCAAATACCTCTCAAACATTTCTTGATGATTTAAGGAAAGAAAAGGAGAAAATCAAGAAAAGGCTTAGGAAAAACAATGATTAAAGGTAATTCTTCAACCCCCCAAGTTAGAAATTTGTTTCATGTTTCTTGATGATCTTATGAGATCCTAGGGTTTCTTCTTTTCATAAAATTTGGGGCTTTTGGTTGTGGTGGATGGAATTAGAAGCATATGTGCATGTGTGAAGTAATTTGGTAGATATTATTGTAATATTAGTCCAATTTATTCATTTGATGACATGTTGCCATTCTAGAGTGTTATGACCACTCTTGTAAAGCCTAGAATTTTTCTTGGGTGCTTCATGTGTGGTGACTTTAGTTGGTGATTTGATTAATTTGATTAATCTTGAAAATTTGGATTTAAAGCATGAAAAATTGGCATTTTTATTTTTTGTTTCAGACCTGGAATATCTGATATTTTGGTGATGAAAAATATGTCTTATGAATGTATTGGATGTGTTTTGGGAGTTGGAATAATTGCCGAAAAGTGTTTCGGAGTTGAAATATGCGAAAAACGGTGAAAAATGGCGTTACCGGGTGACAGCTATCTAAACAGTGAATTGGTCACTGTTCGGGCAGCCCATGAACTACCCTAACACTATTGGGGCTGACCTGGGCAGTCTCCATAAGTGTTGGGTGGTCGGTTCGGTCAAAAACACATTTTAACCCATTTTGCGGAAAAATATTTTCATAAAAATTTCGCGACATTCCTTAATTGTTTATGTCATTATTTGATATCGAGTAAACATGTTTAGGTGAAATATGAATAAATTATTCAAACATGTTTAGGTGAAATATGAATAAATTATTCATATGAGATATTGAATAATTTATTCGGTAATTTGAAAAAGTTTTAGAATTACGATTTCGCCCGAACAACGCTTCCGTTGCGCCCTTTGCCCAAAACCCAACAAAAATGGTATCAGAGCAGGTCTGATGCTTCATCCATTACATTAGTCATGCTTGATATATGATATGTAATCCAATTTTATTATTCGCACATGCTTGTAATCTATACGTTTCTTGACTTTTTCGGTTCTACGCTAACGGAATCGTAACATAAATTTAATGGTTAAATTTAGTTATGTTTTCTAAGGTTGAATTGAATTGTTTAGAAAATGATTTAGATTAAAATTATGCATTTGATGTAGAGTATAGCTTCCTGAGGAAAATCCCCGCTTAGAAATAAGGATGTAAAGTGACATGTATTGGATTTATGTTTTTGGTCCGTCTTGTAAATACGGTTTAATGGGTATCTTTCTATAACTGCATCCGAGATCGTGCCAAAGCTGTGAGGGTGTAGGTTATGGGATTTTATCCATGCCATTGTATACTGATACTAGACAAATTCAAGTGAAAGTGGAAATCCTGAACGTGCCAAAGCTGTCAGGACTACATCGGTAGCTTGAGTTTGTCATTGACAATCATTGACAAGTGAATCTTTGATACGCCTCCTTTTGTCAATAAGGATGTAGGTTATGAGATTTCGTTCGGATCACACATCGTGGCGATGTGATGATCGTATAAATCGCGTCAGACGATTATCAAACAAATCCGCTGACGAAAACCTTTCCTCAGTAATTTGAGCGAACCGTACATAGTTCGGGTGTTAGACACTCGAGTGACTGGCTATGTGCCAAGTGGGAGATTGTTGGATAATATGACCCATAGCGTCACTATTTGTACAGATCATGGTGTTGTTGTACAAATAAACTATGTGACAAGGAAATTGCACTCTCATCATTTGTGATTAGATCACCATAGATATATAAATGAAGAGAGGTCCCTATGATTAGTTCCTGGACTGAGAATGATATGAGACAGTATCAGTCCCCGAAGGATTAATCATTAAATATCCCTAGCCGGAGTATTATCGAGACTGGACATCGATAATGCGGAATAGGCTAGTATTGCACTTGTGTGCGTTGTGAGGGCACAACGGCATAGTTCTCATATATATATATAAGTATTGGATACTTATGCAAGTGCGATATGAGGTCGTGTTTCACCGATGGTACGGGAAACAGCTTCGCTCTGGATAGACCCCTCGGAATCCCATTGGTATTATGACTATGTGTCTATGGGAGTCCGACATCAGGGTAGGTGTATTTGGTCTTAACCTGAGACTTGCACCGCTAATACTTACGATAATCGGTAGACTTTGGTCTTGGTGGTACATGGCTTTAATCGGTTCTGCGTACACCACTTCTGGGTTTATCAGAGAGTCGTAGTGTATTGGGTGTGATGTCAAGACGGAAGTATCACTTCAGTCATAGTGGAGATGATGTCACGCAGGATACGGTACTAGTGCTCTTGAGTGATGCGCATCCAATCATGATATTATGACCAGGTCATGAATATATGATTATAGAGACTAGTTACCAGACATCCGACATGTGCTTCGGACGGGGCAGACACTTATCCAGCCCCAGCCCTAGTACGTGACTATCCGATACTGGGCCGATATACACAATACTACGGTATACTACGCTTGATACAGATCTATATATTCCTGTAAGAATATTTCTGGAGAATTGGGTAGGCATGGCTCTTTGCTAGAAGCCAACCTTGTCTTGTAAATCGGTACAAACGTAGTACGAGGTACTTACGTGTTCGGATAGTCCGATAACCGTATTTACTGCCAACATATCCGGAGATCTCATGGGTCGCTTCCCGAAGATTCACCGATGATGTATACTCGCACTTTAATTAATCTGGGATTAATTAGAAGAGAGAGAAAATTAATCTGGGATTAATTGCGGAGATATTTTATCTGGGATAAAATATTAATTAAAGAGAGAGAACGATTAATTTGGAATTAATCGGTAAAAATAATATATTCGATATATTATAAGAAATTGGATTTCGACGCGGAATTAAAATTAGATTTTAATTCGGGCGAACGAATTAATTTAGAATTAATTCGTTAGCGACGTAAATAGTGATTTCGCTAGGCGTAATCATTTAATTACGACGCGACAGAAAATTCATTAATTTGGAATTAGCGAACCTGAGCCCGAGAGTGATTGCGAGCGCATTCGCATTTCGAATTCGAGCGCGGCACGCAAGTCACATCAAGCGTCAAATCGCTAGTCGCATCAATCGTCAAATCACTTGTCACTTTGAGTGATGTGATATGACATGTCACTTTAATAAAGTGAAGAGATGTGATGTGAATAGTGATGTGAAATGATTGAAAAGCATTTTTGCTTTTTGACTTTTACTTTTGGTAAATGATAAAGCTTTTTGTATTTGATTTTATTTTTTGAAAATAAAATAAATATATAAGTAAAGCTTTCACTTTCTCTCTCCATCCAACCACACTCACGCACTTCTCTTTTCCCTCTCTTTTCTTCTTCCTCTTCTCACGGCTTCAAGCCGATTTCTTCACAAAATCTTCTGGTTTGACCGAAATTTTGAGAAGCAAATGAAGAAGAGTAGTGCTAGCACACACATGGGTTATATTATGGTGATAGGGAAACGAATTTATGAGCTTGGATTTATTTTTGGAGCTTGAAGCTTTGAGCTTCCATGGTGTTCATCAATGGCCGAATCATGGAGGAACCAAACCAGTCAAAACCGAGCAGCCCACTGCCTTGGAGAGCTGTTGCCGTGAGCTTGGAGGGAGGCAAAAACGCAGCTTGTTCTTCGCATCTCAAACCGTTCAATGTGAGTTATGTTTCCGCCTCACTCCTTTGATGTGTTCATACGAATTTTATGCTTGTTTTGGATGATTCTTGGGACCTAATTAGGAACTCAACAATGGTATCTTGAGCCTTGAACAAGCATGAAAAAGTTAGGGTTAAAATTGGGTAAAACGAATTTGGGCATGTTTTGATGAAATTGTTTGTTATAGTATGCTTAAATGAGTTGGATTAATGATTGATTAGATCAATTTGAAGAAATTGTGTTTGGAACAAATTTCCCCAATTTTTTGTGTAGGCCAAAGTTGACAAAATTGGGTAAACTCAATTTGAGCATCAATTGCTTGAATGAGGTTGAATTGATGTTGTGCATGATCAATTTCATGAAATTTGGTTGGATCCATTTTTCCCCAAATTTTGGGCATGACAAATTGGGTAAACTTGATTTTGAGCATGTTTGATGAAATTGGATGATTTAGAATGCTTAAAGTATGTTTAATTGAGGATTGATTGGATCAATTTGTTGAAAATGAGTTTGGAACAATTTTCCCCAAATTGCTTATGTTGGCCGAAAATTGAGACCCTAATATCTTGGTGAATTTTTGTTTGTTTGATCATTGGATGACTTGAAACAAGTGGGTAATGTTGAATTGAAATTTGATTGGATTGAATTTTGATTTGGAACAATTTTCCCCAAATTAAAGTAGGCTTGGCCGAATTCAATTGGATATGAAATTCATTGTGTGTTTTGTATTTTGATTCATTAGATTAGTTTAATTGATTTGGGAATGATGATTGTGGATTCAATTGGATTGAAACCGAATCGGATTTGAAAAACCCCTAATTACCGAGAACAAAAGCATGTAAATTGGGTTTGATTTTGATCAAATTATATTGGACATGATTAATTGATGTTAAGCATGATTAATTGGACAAATTTAGTGTTTTGGAAACTTTGATTTGGGTAATTAATAATGCT
>SKCR01030065.1:0-43259 GCA_019454045.1 Zanthoxylum bungeanum
TTTTTGACACTAATTACTTAATAACAATGTTAAACACATCCTAGTAACATACAATTAACAACTAAACACTTGATTCAAGCAAAGAACACAAAAGCCCCAATATTGACCTAAGTAGCCAAAGCTTAACTCAAAGAAATACTCATGATCAATCAAAAAACACTCAAGGCAGAATGTTATTCATGCTATTTTGATCACAAATCAACAAGAATTAACAAGAAACAACAAGATCCTACATTGGCCGAATCAAGGTGACATGAGTCCAACCACACCAGAGACATTACAGGATGCAGCTAACAACTTGGAAGAACCCATGCAATTGCCAACAGGGCCAATCACACGCCAAAGAGCAAAGAAGATCAGAGAGGCCTTTGCGGGACTAGCTCAGAGCTATGTGACCAGTTGCAACAACCAAGTCAAGTGCACACCAGAGACACATATGGGCATAACCAGAGAGGTCCCCAAGCTATTTCATTTGACCCATATCAGCTCAGACTGAAGCATAGCAGAGCAGCTTCAGCACCAGCACCCTTTTGACCCGATTTCACCCATTTTGGGACTATGTTGAATTCGGCCAAATGGGGGCATTTTTGTCATTTGTGCTCGACATTTTGACTTTATTTATGATGTAATTAGCATGGTTGACTATGCCATTAGGCTTAATTATGCTTAGATTTGTACTTAGCCGGAAGCACGTCAATTTACTATAGCATGTAAGCACCTTAATTAGCTTAAGTGAGATTAGCTTATAATCTTTGTTTTAAGTTTATTTAGGTGCAAAAGGACCTTAATGGTCGTGGTTGAGATGCTTGACTTAGGTCTTTTGGTAATTTTAGCTCTAGGGTCATTTTAGCCTTTTTACTCTTTTGTAACCCTTATTATATGACTATTCTTTGTATTTTTGGAGAACCAACGTAATATACAGAATTTTGAAAGAGAGAAAAGCTTGAGCTTTCCATGGCTATGGCCAAAACCTTGTTGAGGGAGGGATTTCCCTTTTCAAGTTCAAATTGACTTATCTAAGCTTGGCAACTTAGTGGCGTCTCCATTGCTAGCAAAATACAATCTGATTTCATGCTTGTGGTTATCATGGACATGAGTTTCATGGTGTTTAGGGGCTGATATTGGTTGGGTTTTTTTCCTACAAAATCAGTATTCAAAATTCTTGGGGTTTTGAGAAAGATGCTTGGGGGTTTGCTTGGTTTCCAACCCAAGTGAGTTCTTGTCATTTGGTATCATAAGCTTAGGGTTCTGAGGTCTGATTTCCTATCCTTTGTGTTGTTTAATCTTGTATTCATCTTTGTTTTTGTTGATTTAATTTCGGCATCAAGGTTTTACTTCCACCTTGATTCGGCCATTGTTGGATCTTGTTGTTTCTTGCTGATTCTTGTTGATTTGTGATCAAAATATCATGAATAACATTCTGCCTTGAGTGTTTTTTGATTGATCATGAGTATTTCTTTTAGTTAAGCTTTGGCTACTTAGGTCAAAATTGGGGCTTTTGTGTTCTTTGCTTGAATCAAGTGTTTAGTTGTTAATTTATGTTACTAGGACGTGTTTAACATTGTTATTAAGTTATTAGTTTCAAAAAAAAAAAGCATCAGGTCAGATTCGGCCAAGGAAGTACCATCACCACCCTTGCTTTGTTCTTGCCATATACATGTCACTTAGCTTGTTTTCAATAGGTATTGTTCATATCTACTTTGAGAAAATCAGATTGCACTTCATTACTCCTAGCATTGGCTTGAACTAGCTTGTTTGCAATCTTTGTGAAGTAGTTGTTGCAATCTTGTGAAGTGTGTGGAAAACAAGTGTGTTTGAGTGATTTGGTGAGGCATTTGAGTGAATGAGTGTTGAAACAAATTGAAATGCTTATGGATTGATGAGGCGTGACTTACTCCTGAAGTTTACTTAAGCTTGTGTGTTGTTAACTTTGTGAGACAAGTCTGGTTGCTTTGTTACACATATTGCCGTGAGTAAGATGCTTGATGTGCTTATGTTGAAGCATGAATTAACAAGTGTGCTTGCTGATTTGCGTGAGCTATCATTAGCTTGACATTGGATTTGTGTTGAAAACATTAGCATGACATTGAAAATGGAAGCACTCATGAGCTTGACATTGAAACTTGAGTAGCCATCATTGCATTTGAGAGGTGCTTGAAGAGGCAAGCTGCTGCATCACCAAGTTAGTTGGAAAAAGTGTTTAGTTGGTTTGTAACTTACCATTGCCGAATTGACATGCTTACTTGACCTACTAGTAAGCTACTTACGTAAGCAGCTGAGTCACCTACTTGTTTTGAAAAAAAAAGTGAAAAAAAAAGAAGAAAGAGAATTGGTCGCATTGTGCTTAGCTTGATTAGACCATTTGCAAGTTGATTGGATTGCTTTACATGAGTTACATTGATTTGATTTGGTTTGTATTGGTTTGAGCTTGAAAGACTATATTTGTGTTATTGCCTAATTGAAATCCTTTGTGCTTCATTGTGTTTCATTGGAGTGTAAACACTTGTGAGTGTGTGTGAGAAGAAAAGAAAGGTGAGCTCAAACACTATAGCGAGTGACCACAAGATTGCTTTAGTGACACGTTGATTGCTTGCTTGCTTATTTATTGCATTTAGCTAACTCGTCATTCTTTCTTATTCTGAGCACTCTAGCTATAAGTTTCTTTCGATTGAGTCTCCGTGATTACTTATCTTATTTGCTTTATTCCACCTGCTCTATATATACATTGTGTTTCTGCTAGCTTATGGACTACATCTTAGTTGACCATTCTGGGAATTGAGTTGTGATTTGTAATTGAATTGAGGAAGAACTCAATAGTGGGTAAAAGGCAGTGAGTGTGAGCACAGTATCGGGTAAAAGCCAATAGAGTGCAAACACGAGTGGATTGAGATATAATTGAGTGTAAACACGTGAGATTGTGAGCTTGAGAGGATTTTACATATCGTATTACTTTCTTGTTATTACTAATTTGTTTGTTGAGCTTTGAAATGGCAGGTGTTAGTTTAACCGTCGATGAGAAGCTTGCAGCTATGGATAGAAAGTTTACAGATATGATGGAGAATATGAATGCTGCATTGGAAAGGTTGTCCAAGAGTGTAGAGAGTATTCAGTCGGGCAGTGTTCCCAGAGCACCACCACCTAAGAATGTACCACCACCTCATAATGCACTACCACCTCATAATGTACCACCACCTCATAATATGCCACCACGTCGAGTACCACCACAACATATACCGTCAGATGAAGAAGAAGCCGAGAATGACTTTGATGATTTTGATGATCTTGATGATGTTGAGGAGAGGTTTCAGCCTAGACAAGATAGGAGGCATGGTAGGGGGTTTGGTAGAGGGTGTGATAGGAGGTTTGATGGGAGACATAATAGGAGGGATAGACGATTTGATGATAGAGGTGCATTTGATGATAGGCGAGGGGATTATGATCGAAGGGGTTTTGGTAGACGAGGGGACTTAGATGGAGTTCTAGGTAGCATTAAAATCAAGATACCAACCTTTCAGGGGAAGAATGATCCCGAGGCTTATTTGGAATGGGAGAAGAAGATTGAGCTGATATTCAATTGCCATCACTACTCAGATGTGAAGAAAATCAATTGGCAGCTATTGAGTTTACTGATTATGCCATGATATGGTGGGATCAGATTGTTGCTACTCGGAGAAGAAACTATGAGAGACCAGTTCAGACTTGGGAAGAACTCAGAGGTCTTATGAGGAAGAGGTTCATTTCGAGCCATTACTATCGTGAGTTGTATCAGAAGCTACAACATCTGTATCAGGGTACCAAGAGTGTTGAGAATTACTACACAGAGATGGAAGTTACCATGATCAGGGCGAATGTAGTTGAGGATGCAGAGGCTACTATGGCACGGTTTCTTGGAGGCTTAAATAGAAAGATTTCCAACATGGTGGAGTTACATCATTATGTTGATTTGGAGGACATGCTTCACATGGCTATCAAGGTAGATAGACAACTCAAGAAGAAGGCCACATCCATATTTGGTACTCAGACTACTTCTACTTGGAAGGGGAAATGGGTTCCGAATGAGAAGCGAGATGGAGGCTTTAACAAGCCTAGAGGTGATTTCAGTGGAGGCTTTAACAAGCCTAGGGCCGAACCTAGTGGCAAGGGTAAGAGGCTGCAGAATGAGTAAGCCTAGACCTAAACCTGATGGTACAGCTACGAGAACTAAGGATGTCAAGTGTTTCAAGTGTTTGGGCATGGGACACTATGCTTCACAATGTCCCAATAGGCGCACCTTAGTGATTGACAAGAGCCGAGATGTGTACTCTACAGAGGATGAGGTAGAGGATGAGATGCCGGAGTTAGAAGATGCTAGTGACCACGAGGGAGCTGCATACCCTTTTGATAACTTATCCCTAGTTGTTAAGCGTGCTTTGACAGAACAAGTTATTGAGGATGAGAGTGATCAGCAGAGGGAGAACATATTCCACACCAGATGCCATGTGAATGGTAAGGGTTGTAGTATGATTATAGATGGAGGCAGTTGTACCAATGTGGCTAGCACGGCTTTGATTGAAAGATTGGGGTTGAGTTGCTTGAAGCACCCCAAGCCTTACAAGTTGCAGTGGTTAAATGATTGTAGTGAAGTGAAGGTAACGAAGCAGGTATTATTGAGCTTTACCATTGGGCCTTACACATATGATGTTCTATGTGATGTGATTCCGATGCATGCGGGTCATATACTTTTGGGGAGGCCGTGGCAGTTTGATAAGAATGTGATTCATGATGGGTTCAAGAGTAAGTATTCATTTCAACATAAAGGGAAACCCATTAGACTATACCCACTTACACCAAAGCAAGTCCATGAAGATCAGGTTAAGTTGCAACTTGAGAGGGATAAAGAGAGGGCGAGTGCAAACACTAACTTGGGGGAACTAGTGAGAGTGTGAAAAATAAGGCCAAGGCCGAGAGTTTACCCAAGGGAAGTGAGAGTGAAAGTAAGGGGGATACCAAAGGGAGAGTGAAAAGAAGTTTCTACATGGGTGAGGGTGAAGCGAGGAGAGCTTTCAAGACTAGCAGCCTGATGCTATTGTTAGTTTACAAGGAGCCCCATGTTTATTTTTCTAACACTGACTCTTTGCTTCCTATGTCTATTTCATCTCTTTTGCAGGACTACAACGATGTACTGACTGAGGACATTCCTTGTGGGCTTCCACCCATTAGAGGAATTGAGCACCAGATAGACTTCGTACATGGAGCAGTCATTCCCAACAGGCCATCCTATAGAAGCAATCCTGAGGAGACAAAGGAACTTCAACGGCAAGTGCGGGATTTGATGGACAAGGGGTATGTAAGGGAAATCATGAGTCCTTGTGCAGTACCAGTGCTTCTAGTTCCTAAGAAAGATGGGACATGGCAGATGTTGTTTGATTTTCGAGCCATCATAATATAACGGTAAAGTATCGCCATCCTATTCCTAGGCTAGATGACATGTTAGATGAATTGCATGGTTCCAAGATTTTTAGTAAGATGATTTGAAAAGTGGATACCATCAAATTCGCATGAGAGAGAGAGATGAGTGGAAAACCGCATTTAAGACCAAATATGGATTATAAATGGTTAGTTATGCCATTTGGTCTTACAAACGCACCTAGCACATTTATGAGATTAATGAATAATGTTATGCGTGCATTTATAGGTAAGTTTGTTGTGGTATACTTTGATGACATCTTAGTTTACAGTACATCGATTGAGAAGCATGAATTACATTTGAGACATGTACTTGATGTTTTACAAAAAGAACAACTGTATGCTAACTCTGACAAATGCACATTTTGCATGGATAGACTTGTTTTTCTTGGATTTTTTGTGAGTACAGATGGCATCGAGGTAGATGTGGAGAAGGTGAAGGCAATTCAGGAATGGCCTACACCAACTACAGTGACAGAAGTCCGAAGCTTTCATGGCTTAGCGAGCTTCTATAGGAGATTTGTCAAGGACTTCAGTAGCATTGCCGCGCCATTGACCGAGGTAGTAAAGAAGACAGTTGGTTTTCAATGGGGCGAGGCGCAAGAGCGAGCATTCCAGGATCTAAAGCGAAGTTATGCAGTGCGCCCATTTTTGCACTACCCAACTTCAAGAAGACATTTGAAATTGAGTGTGACGCATCAGGGTTAGGTATTGGAGCAGTTCTTATGCAAGAAAAGCGGCCAATAGCCTATTTTAGTGAGAAGATGAATGGAGCAGCTTTGAGGTACCCCACGTATGATAAAGAGTTATATGCGCTTGTGAGAGCACTTCAGACGTGGCAGAACTACTTGTGGCCTAAAGAGTTTTGATCCACACCAACCATGAATCATTAAAACACTTGAAGGGTCAAGGTAAGCTGAATAAGCGACACGCAAAATGGATGGAATTCGTTGAGTCATTTCCATATATTATCGCTACACAAGGTAAAGAAAACATCATAGCCGATGCATTATCTCGCAGGTATGTTTTACTTACTTCAATGCATGCACGATGTTTGGGATTGATTTGATTAAGGAACTATATGAGTGTGATTCTGATTTTGGTGAGATTATTGTTGCTTGTGCAAAGTCATCTTTTGGAAAGTTTTATATTCATGATAGTTTCTTATTTAAAGCGAACAGGTTGTGTGTTCCTGCTTGTAGTATGCGTGAGTTGCTTGTGAAAGAAGCGCATGGGGGAGGTTTGATGGGGCATTTTGGGATTACTAAGACTTTAGCTATTTTACATGAGCACTTTTATTGGCCTAAAATGAAACGTGATGTTGAGCGTATTTGTGATCAGTGTCTAACATGTAAGCATGCTAAATCTAAATTAATGCCACATGGTTTGTATACTCCTTTGCCTGTACCTAGCAAACCTTGGGTTGATATATCGATGGATTTTGTGTTAGGTTTGCCAAGGACAAAAAGGGGTAGAGATTCAATCGTTGTTGTAGTTGATAGGTTTAGTAAAATGGCTCATTTCGTTGCATGTCATAAAACCGATGATGCTACAAACATTGCAGATTTATTTTTCAAAGACATAGTGCGACTCCATGGTATACCTAGGAGTATTATATCTGATAGAGATGTTAAGTTCCTTAGCCATTTTTGGAAGGTGTTGTGGGCTAAACTAGGCACCAAACTATTGTATTCTACCACATGTCACCCACAGACTGATGGACAAACAGAGGTAGTTATAGGACTTTATCTCAATTATTGCACACTATAGTTGGTAAGAATTTGAAGAGTTGGGAAGATTGTTTGCCATTTATTGAGTTTGCATATAATCGTAGCATTCATTCTTCTACATCATTTTCACCTTTTGATTGTTTATGGTTTTCAGCCACTAACTCCATTGGATTTGTTACCATTACCTATTGATGAGCATACGGGGTTAGATGGCAAAAGGAAGGCTGATTTGGTGAAGCATATCCATGAGAAGGTAAGAGAGCACATTCAACGAAAGAACGAGCAATACGCTTCTCATGCAAATAAGGGAAGAAAACGTGTAGTCTTTCAACCTGGTGATTGGTTTGGGTACACATGCGTAAAGAGAGATTTCCCGAACAGCGTAAATCCAAGCTACAATCGAGAGGAGATGTACCTTTTCAAGTCTCGGAAAGGATCAATGACAATGCATATAAGCTGGATTTGCAAGGTAAGTACAACGTCTCTGCTACTTTTAATGTTTTTGACTTAACTCATTTTGATGCAGGTTCAGATTCGAGGTCGAATCCTTTTCAACAAGGAGGGAATGACATGAGTCCAACCACACCAGAGACATTACAGGATGCATCTAACAACTTGGAAGAACCCATGCAATTGCCAACAGGGCCAATCACACGCCAAAGAGCAAAGAAGATCAGAGAGGCCTTTGCGGGACTAGCTCAGAGCTATGTGACCAGTTGCAACAACCAAGTCAAGTGCACACCAGAGACACATATGGGCATAACCAGAGAGGTCCCCAAGCTATTTCATTTGAATCAGATCAGCTCAGACTGAAGCATAGCAGAGCAGCTTCAGCACCAGCACCCTTTTGACCCGATTTCACCCATTTTGGGACTATGTTGAATTCGGCCAAATGGGGGCATTTTTGTCATTTGTGCTCGACATTTTGACTTTATTTATGATGTAATTAGCATGTTTGACTATGCCATTAGGCTTAATTATGCTTAGATTTGTACTTAGCCGGAAGCACGTCAATTTACTATAGCATGTAAGCACCTTAATTAGCTTAAGTGAGATTAGCTTCTAATCTTTGTTTTAAGTTTATTTAGGTGTAAAAGGACCTTAATGGTCGTGGTTGAGGTGCTTGACTTAGGGCTTTTGGTAATTTTAGCTCTAGGGTCATTTTAGCCTTTTTACTCTTTTGTAACCCTTATTATATGACTCTTCTTTGTATTTTTGGAGAACCAACGTAATATACAGAATTTTGAAAGAGAGAAAAGCTTGAGCTTTCCATGGCTATGGCCAAAACCTTGTTGAGGGAGGGATTCCCCTTTTCAAGTTCAAATTGACTTATCTAAGCTTGGCAACTTAGTGGCGTCTCCATTGCTAGCAAAATACAATCTGATTTCATGCTTGTGGTTATCATGGACGTGAGTTTCATGGTGTTTAGGGGCTGATCTTGGTTGGGTTTTGTTCCTACAAAATCAGTATTCAAAGTTCTTGGGGTTTTGAGAAAGATGCTTGGGGGTTTGCTTGGTTTCCCACCCAAGTGAGTTCTTGTCACAAAGTGGAAGTAAAACCTTGATGCTGAAACTAAATCAACAAAGAAAAAAGATGAAAACACAATCAAACAACACATAAAGATAGGAAAATCAAACCATGAAACCCTGAGCTCATGATACCAAATGACAAGAAACTCACTTGGGTTCAAAACCAAGCAAACCCCAAGTATTATTTCTTAAACCCCAAGAACCTTAATCAATGATTTTTTAGGAACAAGACCCATCCAAGATCAGCCCTAAAACACCATGAAACCTTGTCCATGATAACTTAAAAATATGAAATCAATGTGTTTTGCTAGCAATGGAGACGCCACTAAGCTTGCCAAACTTAGATAAGTCGATTTGAACTTGAAAAGGGGAATCCCTCCCTCACAAGAAATTTAGCCATAGCCAAAGCTTAAAAGCTTGAAAGTTTCTCAAAATGTCGTGTATATTTTTCAAGGAAGAAGAAAACAAAGTTTAAATAGGTTACAAAGTGAAACCCTAAAGGTGTGAATGGATAAAAATATCCCTAAAGTGAAATTACCAAAAGACCTAAAAATAACTCAATGCTTTCACTCAAACACGTCCCCAATTGTCTTTTCCCACCTAAAGTAGCTTAAAACAATGATTAGAAACTAATCTAACTTAGGCTAATTTAAGGTGCTTACATAAAATAGTGAATTTTGTTAATTCAATGCTTGTTTTAGGAGACTTCAATGCTATTCGCTCTCCGATTGAGCATTGTGGTGGATCTGTGGCATGGCCGGATTGGAAAGATGATTTGGGTTGCTGTTTGGGTCAGACTGGTTTGGATGATCTTCAGTTCTCTGGTTGTCAGTTTACTTGGTTTAATAAGTAGATTCAGTCTCCTATTTGGAGTAAGCTGGACCATGTTCTCTCTAATTCGTCTTGGGAGTGTCTCTTCCCGGGTTCTGCTACCTGCTTTCTTCCCCATCAGATTTCAGATCATTCTCTTATGATGGTTAAACTTGCAGAGCTCCCAAAGAGGAAAATTCCCTTCAAATTCTTTGATTTTTGGGCTGATCATCCGATTTTCTCTCAGTTGTGGCTAGGGGCTTGGGACATTGATGTTCTTGGTACTCCGATGTTTCGTTTATATTGTAAGTTGAAGAGTGTTAAGGTGGCCTTGAAGAAGTTTAATGTTGAGCATTTCTCTAAGATTCTGAGTAAGGTTTTAGAGATTAGGAGGGAGTTAGATAGAGTACAATGTGCTTTACAGGAGTGCCCCAGTGACTCTGCTCTGTTAGCTGAAGAAGCTAGTCTTTCGTTACGGTATGGTGACATGAGTCGGGCTGAGGAAGGCTTCAGTAGACAGAAATCTCGTGTTCAATGGCTAAACCTTGGGGATCAAAATATTAAATTCTTTTTTACTGCTATGAAGAGTTTTCACGGCCGTAGTAAGATTACTTCTATCACTAAGGAGGATGGGACCCGTGTGAAGGATGATGTTTTGGTTAGAGATGAGATTGTTTCTTTTTTTGAGACCATTTTGGACCCCCTAAATTGTCAGCAGGATATTGATAGGGTTGCCCTTAGATCTGCAATTACTAGGCATGTGATATTGATATTGTTTGTGTTAAAGGACAATAAAGCTCCAGGCCCAGATGGATTTAATTCGGGATTCTATAAGAAGTCTTGGAGTGTTATCGGGGATGATGTCCTTTGCGTTATTCACTCTTTCTTTTCCTCTGGGTGTCTCTTGAGGCAGGTTAATGCTACTTCTATTGCTCTGATTCCTAAGATTCCAAACCCTTCCTAGGTTGAGGATTATCGGCCTATTTCTTATTGCAACACTATTTACATGTGTATTGCTAAACTTATTGCGAATAGGATCAAGGTTATCCTTCCTTCAGTGATAAGTCATAATCAATATACTTTTGCTGCAGGTAGGCGTATCAGCGACAACATTCTTTTGTGTCAGGAATTGGTTCAGAATTATCATCGGATTGGTGGTTCCCCGAGATGTGCTCTTAAGATTGACTTGATGAAAGCTTATGACGCTGTTCGTTGGGATTTTTTGGTTGAGGTTTTGTGGACTGTTGGTTTTCCAGAGAGGATAGTGGGTTGGATTCAGGAGTGTATGACTTCTACTAGGTTTTCTATGTCTATTAATGGGGAGTTGCATGGTTTTTTCTCTGGGGGTCGCGAGTTGCGATAAGGTGATCATATGTCTCCTTATCTCTTTGTTTCGGCTATGGAAGTTCTGTCAGGCTTACTTCATAAAATGGCTCTTAACCAGGGTTTCAAATTCCATGGACGGTGTTCTAAGGACCGTCTCACTCATCTTTGCTTTGCGGATGACCTTATGATTTTTTGTAAAGCAGATGCCTCTTCGGTTTCCTTGATCAAGGATTGTCTCAGGCAGTTCAGTGGTTTATCAGGTTTAATCCCAAATCCAGCTAAAAGTCATTTCTTCTCATCTGGTATCTCTTCTACCCTTCAGGGCCAGCTGCGTCATGTTATGGGCTTCCATTAAGGGATTCTTCCAGTGCCGTATCTCGGAGTCCATTTGATTTCTACTAAACTCCGGTTCTCAGATTGTGCTTCTCTTATGGATCGTATTGTTATGCGTGCTAAAAGTTGGAGTAGTAAGTTTCTCTCTTATGCGGGGCGGCTTCAGCTCATTAAATATATTTTGTTCTCTATTCAAGTTTATTGGTCTTCTTTATTTATTCTTTCTAAGTCTTTTATTAGGAAGATGGAGACGATTCTCTGTTCTTTCCTTTGGAATAGTAATGATCTCACATCTTTTGGGGCGAGAGTGGCTTGGAGTAGAGTCTGTTTACCTCTAAAGGAGGGGGGCTGGGGATTAAGAGATTGGATACTTGGAATGGAGCGGTTATTGTTAAGAACATTTGGTTTCTTTGTTCTGGCCAGGTTTCTTCTTGGTCGAATTGGGTTGAGTCTTATTTATTGAGGGGGAGAAGTTTTTGGGAGGTGCATTGCCCTACAGATTGCTCTTGGAGTTGGCATAAGATTTTGGAGCTTCGTTCTTGGTCCCGGCGGCGGATGAGAGTTAAGATTGGGAATGGTGAGAAGACTTTATTATGGTTTGATTTTTGGCATCCTATGGGTCTGATTGTGGATACGTTGGGTGAGAGAGTAATTTATGACTCTGGCTTGGATATGATGGCTACAGTTGCTTCCATTATTTCTGATTCTTCTTGGCGGTGGCCCCCATCTAGGTCTGCCGCTCTTGTTGATTTGGCTAGGGCCCATCTTCCGAATCCTTCTAGTATGAGAGAGGATGAGCTGGTTTGGGAGGATGATAGTAGAGGGAGATTTTCAGTGGATAGTGCCTGGAATGCCATGCGGACAAGGGGAACCTTGGTGCATTGGTCTCGAGTTGTTTTGTTCTGGAAGGCCATTCCTCGCCATTCCTTTTTTCTTTGGATGTCTATTCAGGGAGGCCTTTGTACTCAGGATAGTTTGATGAGGTTCGGTATCTCTGATTGCTCGTAATGTATTCTCTATGGTTGTTCAAGTCAGGATATCGATCATATTTTCTTTCAGTGCTTCTACTCTTCATGGGTCTGGTCAACTGTGCTGGATATGTGTGGGTTAGATTGGAGTTGCCGAGATTGGCTTCAGACGGTTGAGTGGATGTGTCAATTTTCTGAACGCTTCTTTACGTCATCTTCTTGTTCGACTGTCTTTTACTGTGTCAGTTTACCATATTTAGAGGGAGATGAATGCCCGCACTCATGATGCGTCTCTTCGGCCTGTTTCTGTTCTGCTTAGTGATATTATTTTTTATGTTTGGAATCGTGCTAGCTTTTTACGGAAGGTGAATCCATCTTATGATAATAAATGGCTTCACCTATCCTGGCACTTGCCCGATGACATCTTCTGTTGATCTTATTTTGCTTGTAGCCTCTTGGCTTTTCTTCTAGGAGGGCCTATCCTCTCTAGTAGTCTGGGGTATGCCCCTTTGCTCTTGTATAGTTTTCTTTTGGTTAATACACTTACTTTATCCAAAAAAAAAATAGCGAATTGACTTGCTTACTCAATAAGCAAGGTTCTAAGCATAATTAACCATAATGACCTGATCAACTAGTGGTGGTTCCCCGAGATGTGCTCTTAAGATTGACTTAATGAAAGCTTATGACACTGTTCGTTGAGGTTTTGCAGACTGTTGGTATTCTATAGAGGATGGTGGGTTGGATTCAAGTGTGTATGACTTCTACTAGGTTTTTGTGTCTATTAATGGAGAGTTGCATGGTTTTTTCTCTGGGGGTCGCGGGTTGCGACAAGGTGATCCTATGTCTCATTATCTCTTTGTTTTGGCTATGGAAGTTCTGTCAGGTTTACTTCATAAAATGGCTCTTAATCAGGGTTTCAAGTTCCACGGGCGATGTTCTAAGGACCATCTCACTCATCTTTGCTTTGCGGATGACCTTATGATTTTCTGTAAAATGAATGCCTCCTCGATTTCCTTGATCAAGGATTGTCTCGGGCAGTTCAGTGGTTTATCTGGTTTAATCCCGAATCCAGCTAAAAGTCATTTCTTCTCCTCTGGTATCTCTTCTACCTTTCAGGGCCAGCTACGTCATGTTTTGGGGTTCCAAGAAGGGATTTTTCCAGTGCGGTATCTGGGAGTCCCTTTGATTTCTACTAAAATCTGCGCCTCAGATTGTGCTTCTCTTGTGGATCGTATTGTTATGCGTGCTAAGAGTTGGAGTAGTAAGTTTCTCTCTTATGCGGGGCAGATTTAGCTCATTAAGTCTGTTTTGTTCTCCATCCAAGTTTATTGGTCTTTTTTATTTATTCTTCCTAAGTCTGTTATTAGGAAGATGGAGACGATTCTCCGTTCTTTCATTGGAAGGGTAGTGCGCTCACCTCTTTTGGGGTGAGAGTGGCTTGGAGTAGAGTTTGTTTACCTCTAAAGGCGGGGGACTGGGGATTAAGAGATTGGATACTTGGAATAGAGCGGCTTTTGTTGAATACATGCAATTAATGTTGTTTTCATAGGTATTATTCATATCAACTTTGCAAAAAAATCAGAATTGATATCATTCATCTTGGCATTTACGTGAGCTTACTTGTTTGCATTCCTGTGAAGTTAGCACAATCTTGTGAGTTTGAGTGAAAAGAAAGAAAGGTTGAGTGCATTATTGATGAATGTAATTGACATAGGAACTTGTGTGTAATCATTTGTTTTTGATGTGCTTGAAGAGGCAAACAGCTACATCACTTAGTTGCTTGCATAAACTATTTAACTTGGCTTGTAATTTGACGTGGCTGAATTGGAAATTAAGTTAGTTACATTATAACTAGATCATTTATACTCATTTTCAAGTTGAAGGTAGAAATTACCACATTGCCGAATTGATTATATGAGTTACATTGTCATTTGAGTTGTATTTACATGTATTTTGCTTTGTATTTGCATTGTATTTCATTTACTTTGTATACACTTTGAGTGTGAGAGACAAACGAAATGAGTGAAAAAAGAGAGTTAAAAAAAAGAAAAAAGAAAAGAGTGAGACGAAAACAATAGCGAGTGATCATAAGATTGGCTAAGTGTCACATTGAGTGCTTGCTTGTTTGTTTGCGCATTTAGCTAACTCATCTTTTTTCTTATTCTGTGCACTCTAACTTAAGTCTCTTTGATTGAGTCTTCATGATTACTATTATCATTCGCATTATTCCACCTACCCTATATACATTATTGGTTCTTTGTGTTTCATGCTAGCTTGAGGACTACACTTGGTTGTGTATTCTTAGACTGAGTTTGATTTGCATTTGAATTGAGGAAGAACTCAAGAGTGGTAAAAGGCAGTAAGTGTGAGCACATTATCGGGTAAAAGCCAATAGAGTGCAAACACAAGTAGAGTGATATCATTCGAGTGTAAACACATGAGATTGTGAGGATTTACATATTTGTTTTACTTTCATGTTATTTCTAATCTGTTTCTTCAGTATTGAGATGGCAGGTCCAAGTCTAACCGTTGATGAAAAGCTTGAGGCTTTGGATAGAAAATTTACAGATATGATGGAGAACATGAATACTGCTTTGGAGAGGTTGTCCAAGAGTGTAGAGAGTATTCAAACATGCAGTGTTCCCAGAGCACCACCACCTCAGCATAGACCACCACCTCAGAATATGCCACCACGATATGTACCACCACAATGTGTACCACCAGATGAAGAAGAAGCTAAAAACGAGTTTGATGATTTTGATAATCTTGATGATGTGGAGGATGTTAGACATTATGTCCCATAGCGTCACTGTTTGTAAATGATATTGTATTATTGTACAAAATTAACTATGTGATAATGAAATTGCCTTTTGCCGTTTTGTAATATTATTACTTTGACTTATAAATGGCGAAAGTCCATATGATTAGTACCTGGACTGAGAATGATATGAGACAGTATCAGTCCCCAAAGGTTTAATCATTAAATATCCCTAGTCGTAGTATTATCGAGACTGGACATCGATAATGCGGAATAGACTAGTATTGCACTTGTGCACGTTGTGAGGACACGACGGCATAGTTCTCATATATTTAAGTATTGGATACTTATGCAAGTGCGATAGGAGGTTGTGTTTTTTACCGATGGTACGGAAAACAGCTTCGCTCTGGATAGACCCGCCCGGCGAATCCCATTGGTAGTATGTCTGCGTGTCTATGGGAGGCCGCATCAGGGTAGGTGTATATGGTCTTAAACTGAGACTTACATCGCTAGTACTTGCGACAATCGGTAAAAATTTAGTTTTGGTGGTTGGGGACCTTAACCGGTTCTGTGTACACCTCTTCTGGGTTTATCGAGAATCGTAGTGTACTGGATGTGATGTCAAGATGGAAGTATCGCTTCAGACATATGGAGGTGATGATCACGCAGGACACAGAACTAGTACTCTATAAAAGGTTGCAACCGTCGGGACAATATGACAAGGTCAGGATTGTCCGATTTAAAGAGACTAGTTGCTTGATGTCCGATATATGTTTCGTACGGGGCAGACACATCTCCAGCCCCAGGCCTAGCATGTGATCATCCGATACTGGATCGATGTACGCAATACTACGGTATACTACGCCTGATACAGATCTTATATTCCTATAAGAATATTTCTGGAGAATTGGGTAGGCATGGCGCTTTGCTAGAAGCCAACCTTGTCTTGTAAATCGGTAAAGACGTAGTACGAGGTACGTACGTGTTCGGATTATCCGACGACCGTATTTACTGCCAAAATATCCGGAGATCTCTTGGGTCGCTTCCTGAAGATTCACCTATGATATTTGATTCGGACTTAATAATCTTGGATTAATTGCGGAGAAACTTTATCTTGGATAAAGTGCCTAATTTAGAGAGAGAGAACGATTAATTTGGAATTAATCGATAAAATTATTGTATTCGATATAATAATCGAAATTCGATTTCGACGTGAAATTAAAATTAGATTTTAATTCGGGCATACGAGTTAATTTAGAATTAATTCGTAAGCGACGTAAATAATAATTTTGCTAGGAGCGATTATTTATTTAAATCCGATTTAATTAACGTCGCGACGCTAGCTCGGTATTTCGGAAATATCGAACCCGAACGCGTGAGTGGACGTGGGCCCACTTTCATTTGGGAACGTGTGGGGCCCACATGACACTTGTCATTATATGCATTATTTTATTGATAAGGCATTGCATGTTAATAGTGTACAAAACACTCTAAGGCATGCATGGTGATAGTGTGCATTACACTCAAAGGCTTTGCATGGAGTTTGAGTGTTTGACACTCTAAGCCATTGCATGGTTTAGTCATAGATTTATTATTTATTTAATAAATTATAACATAAATATAAATTGATTTTTGGTAAAAAAAAGATTAATTAAGACTTTACACAAAAATCTCTCTTCTCTCTCAAATTGCCGAGAACTCCATTGACAAGGAAGGAAGATTTGATCTTCTATTTCTCCATTTTTGCTAGCACAAGCAAGGGATCAAAAGAGGTGATAGGGAAACCATCAAAGAGCTTGGAATACAAGAGCTTGGAGCTTCAAGTCTTCTTCCTCCTCTTGGCCGAATCTTCCAACACTTGGAGCTTCCACCATTTGATCATCTTCTTCATCACATAGCTTTGTAAGTATGATTCCGCCATGCTTCAAGTCTTTTATATATATTCATTTATAGTATTTCATGAATGCTTAATCTTTCCTTGGGACATATAATAGAAACCAACAGAGGAGAGATTTCAGCCAAGGCCTGATAGGAGGCTTGATAGGAGATTTGATAGGAGGAATGATAGGAGGGATAGACGGTTTGATGGTAGAGGTGCATATGATGACATACGAAGGAATTATGATCGCATGGGTCATGGTAGACAATGAGATATAGATGGTGATCTAGGTAGCATCAAGATCAAAATACCAACCTTTCAAGGCAGGAATGATCCCGAGGCTTACTTAGAAAGGGAAAAGAAAATCGAGCTGATTTTCAACTGTTATCATTACTCAGATTAGAAGAAAATTAATCTGGCAGCAATTGATTTTACTAATTATTCTATGATTTGGTGGGATTTGATTGTTCTACTCGAAGGAGAAACTATGAAAGGCTGGTTCAGACATGGGTAGAACTAAGGGGTCTCATGAGAAAGAGGTTTATACCCAGCCATTACTATAGGGAGTTGTATCAGAAACTACAACATATGTATCAGGGGACCAAGAGTGTTGAGGATTATTACACAGAGATGGAAGTTGCGATGATTTAGGGCAAATGTAGTTGAAGATGTAGAGGCTACTATGGCACGGTTTCTAGTGAGCTTAAATAGAGATGTTTCCAACATGGTGGAGTTGCATCATTATATTGATTTGGAGGATATGCTTCACATGGCTATCAAGGTAGAGAGGCAACTCAAGAAAAAATACACATCTAGATTTGGTACTCAAACTACTTCTACATGGAAATGGGTTCCGAATGAGAAACAGGATGAGGCTTTAACAAGCCTAGAGGCGAGTTCAGTGGAGGATTTAATAAGCATAGGGCCGAACCTAGTGCCAAGGGTAAAGAGGCTACAGAACCGAGCAACACTAGACCAAAATCTGAGGGTACAACTACTAGAATAAAGGATGTCAAATGTTTCAAATGTTTGGGCATGAGACATTATGCCTCACAATGTCCCAATAGCCGCACCTTAGTGATAGATAAGAAGAGCAGAGAGATGTACTCTACAGATAGTGAGGTTGAGGATGAAATGCCAGAGCTAGAGGATACTAGTGACCACGAGGGAGCTGCATGCCCATTGGATAATTTATCTTTAGTTGTTAAGCGTGCTTTGAATGCACATATTGTAGAGGATTAGAATCAACAGCAGAGAGAGAACATATTCCACACTAGATGTTGTGTGAATAGCAAGGGGTGTAGTATGATCATAGATGGGGGCAGTTGTACAAATGTTGCTAGCACATCTTTGATTGAGCGGTTGGGGTTGAGTTGTTTGAAGCACCCCAAGCCTTAAAAGTTGCAGTGGTTAAATGATTTTAGCGAAGTAAAGGTGACAAAGCAGGTATTATTGAGCTTTACCATTGGGCCATACACTGATGATGTTCTATGTGATGTGATACCGATGCATGTGGGACATATTCTTTTGGGCAGGCCATGGCAGTTTGATAAGAAGGTTGTTCACGATGGGTTCAAGAACATGTACTCTTTTCAACATAAGGGAAAACGTATTACTTTATACCCACTTACACCTAGACAAGTCCACGAAGATCAGGTTAAATTGCAACTTGAGCGTGATAAAGAGAGAGTGAGGGAAAACACCTTGGGGGAAATGAGTGAGAGTGGTGAGCTAAAGAGGGCTAAGGCCGAACCTAGTGAGAAAAATAAAGCTAAAGCCGTGAGTATTCCCAATGGGAGTGTGATTAAACGTAAGAGGGAAACAAAAGGGAGAGTGAAAAATAGTTTCTATATGGGTGAGGGTGAAGCGCAGAAAGCTTTCAAGGCTAGCGAGATTATGCTATTATTAGTCTACAAGGAGGCCTATGTTTATTTTACTAACACTTACCCTTTGCTTCCAGTGTCTATTTCATCTCTTTTGCAGGATTACAATGACATACTGACGAGGACCTACCTAGTGGGCTTCCACCCATTAGAGGCATTGAGCATCAGATAGACTTCATATCTGGAGCAGTTATTCCCAACAGGCCAACTTATAGGAGCAATCCTGAGGAGACAAAGGAACTTCAAAACCAAGTATGGGAGTTGATGGACAAGGGGTATATAAGGGAAAGCATGAGTCATTGTGAAGTACCAGTGCTTCTAGTCCATAAGAAAGATGGGAGATGTCGGATATGTGTCGATTTTCGAGCAATCAACAATATAATAGTAAAGTATCACCATCATATTCCTAGGCTATGCGATATCTTAGATGAATTGCATGATTCCAAGGTATTTAGTAAAATTGATTTAAAAGTGGATACCATCAAATTCGTATAAGAGAAGAAGATGAATGGAAAACCGATTTAAGACTAAATATGGATTGTATGAATGGTTAGTTATGCCATTTGGTCTTTCAAACACACCTAGCACATTTATGAGATTAATGAATCATGTTATGCGTGCATTTATATGTAAGTTTGTTGTGGTATATTTTGATGACATCTTGGTTTACAGTAAGTCAATTGATGAGCATGAGTTGCATTTGAGGCATGTTCTTGATATGTCGAGACAAGAAAAGTTATATGCTAACTTTTGAAATATCCAATAGCCTATTTTAGTGAGAAGCTGAACGGAGCAGCTTTGAGGTACCCCACATATGACAAAGAGTCGTATGCACTGGTAAGAGCTCTTGAGACATGACAGCATTACTTATGGCTTAAGGAGTTTGTGATCCACACAGACCATGAATCATTGAAACATCTAAAGGGTCAAGGTAAGCTAAATAAGAGGCACGCAAGATGGATGGAGTTTGTTGAATCATTTCCATATGTTATACGTTACAAGCAAGGTAAGGAAAACATAGTAGCTGATACATTATCTCGCATGTATGTTTTACTTACTTTAATGAATGCTAGAATGTTGGGATTTGACTTGATTAAGGAACTTATGAATGTGATTCTGATTTTGCTGAGATTTGTATTGCAAGTACAAATTCTTCATTTAGAAAGTTTTACATACAAGATGGATTCTTATTTAAGATGAATAGATTGTGTATTCCTGCTTGTACTATGCGTGAATTGCTTGTGAAAGAAGCTCATCGGTGTGGTTTGATGGGGCACTTTGTGTTGAGTTTCAATCAAGTCCCAAGGATCATAAATCATGCATAAACGAGTTGAATACATATCAAAGGAGGTGCGGAATAACTCACATTGATCGGCAGAGATGCAATAGAAGAACAAAAACGCACTGCCCTTGGGAGCTCGGCAGTGGGCTGCGCATGATGGGGGCTGCACGGTGGTGACTGGTTCGGCTTCTCCAAGGTTTGGCCATTGATGGACACCATTGAAGCTCCAAGCTTCCAAGCTCACGAACTCACTTCCCTATCACCTTTGTATCACTCATGGTGTGCTAGCACTAAGTCTTCTTCCTTGCTTCCCCTTGATTCGGTCAAACCAGAAATTTTGAGAAGATGAAACGGTTCCAAACCGTGAAGGAGAAGAAGAAGAAAAGAGAGGGAAAAGGGTTTTCACAAGAAACCGTAAAAGAGAGAGAGAGAGAATGAATTAGAAAAAGAAAAAATGTAAAAGGTTTATTTATATTTTCCAAAAAATTAATTAAGTCATTTACCATTTTCAATTTCAAAAAGCAAAGCATTTAATGCTTCCTTTCATCTCACATCAATCACTCAAAAGTCACATCACTCAAAGTGACATGTGATTTGACGCTTGATGTGACTTGCGATTTGACGCTTGATTTGACTTGCGTGGCGCACTCGAATTCGAAATGCGAATGCGCTCGCAAACAATCTCGGGCTCGGGTTCGCTAATTCCAAATTAACGAATTTTCCGTTGCGTCGTAATTAAATGATTACGCCTAGCGAATTCACTATTCACGTCGCTAACGAATTAATTCTAAATTAATTCGTTCGCCCGAATTAAAATCTAATTTCAATTCTGCGTCGAAATCTAATTTCGTTATAATATATCGAATATATTAATTTATCGATTAATTCCAAATTAATCGTTCTCTCTCTTTAATTAATATTTTATCCCAGATAAAATATCTCCGTAATTAATCCCAGATTAATTTTCTCTCTCATCGAATTAATCCCATATTAATTAAAGTGCGAGTCATACGTCATCGGTGAATCTTCAGGAACCGACCCATGAGATCTCCGGATATGTTGGCAGTAAATACGGTCGTCGAACTATCCGAACACGTAAGTATCACGTACTACGTTTATACCAATTTACAAGACAAGGTTGGCTTCTAGCAAAGCGCCATGCCTACCCAATTCTCCAGAAATATTCTTACAGGAATATATAGATCTGTATCAAGCGTAGTATACCGTAGTATTGTGTATATCGGCCCAGTATCGGATAGTCACGTGCTAGGGCTGGGGCTGGATAAGTGTATGCCCCGTCCGAAGCACATGTCGGATGTCTGGTAACTAGTCTCTAATAATCGGATATGCATGACCTAGTCATAATATCCCGATGGTTGCGCACACTTAAGAGCACTAATACCGTATCCTGCGTGACATCATCTCCACTATAACTGAAGTGATACTTCCATCTTGACATCACATCACCCCAATACACTACGACTCTCTGATAAACCCAGAAGTGGTGTACGCAGAACCGGTTAAAGCCCTGTACCACCAAGACCAAAGTCTATCAATTATCGTAAGTATTAGCGATGTAAGTCTCAGGTTAAGACTATACACACCTACCCTGATTTCGGCCTCCCATAGACACATAGTCATAATACCAATGGGATTCCGAGGGGTCTATCCAGAGCGAAGCTGTTTCCCGTACCATCGGTGAAACTTTTGAGTTTCAATCAAGTCCCAAGATCATAAATCATGCATAAAAACGAGTTGAATACACATCAAAGGAGGTGCGGAATTCATACTCACATTGATGGGTTTTGATGAAATGAAGAATACAAGCCTTCAAGCTCCCTCTATAAGCTCGCCCAAGGCTTCTCCTTGCTGTGGACTGCTCGGTTTTGGTGGTGGTGGTCTCCTCCATGTTCGGCCATTGATGACCTCCATTGAAGCTCCAAGCTTCAAGCTTTCCAAGCTCACAAATTCGTTTCCCTATCACCTATGTATAACCCAAGGTGTGCTAGCACTTCTTCATCTTCCTTGCTTCTCTACTTGATTCGGTCATACCAAAAATTTTGAGAAGAAATCGGCTCCAAGCCGAAAGTGGAAGAAGGAGAGAAAAAGAGGGAGAGGAAGAGATGCGTAAAAAAAAGGAGAGAGAGAAAGGTAAAAGGAAAATAAATGTAATAGGTTTTTTATATATTTTTTCAAAATTAAAACCTATTACCATATATATTTTACTTTTTTCCTTAAATGCTAAAGTCAAAAAGCAAAAAGCAAAAAGCAAAAGTTGCTTTTTCAACTTCTACATCAATCACTCAAATCAAGTGACAACATGTCATATCACTCAAAGTGACATTTGATTCGACGCTTGATGTGACTAGCGATTTGACGCACGATTTGACTTGCGTGCCGCACTGGAATTCGAAATGCGAATGCGCTCGCAAATAATCCCGGGCTCGGGTTCGCTAATTCCAAATTAACGAATTTTCCGTTGCGTCGTAATTAAATGATTACGCCTAGCGAAATCACTATTCACGTCGCTAACGAATTAATTCTAAATTAATTCGTTCGCCCGAATTAAAATCTAATTTTAATTCCGCGTCGAAATCCAATTTCTAATAATATATCAAATATATTATTTTATCGATTAATTCCAAATTAATCGTTCTCTCCTCTTTAATTAATATTTTATCCCAGATAAAATATCTCCGTGATTAATCCCATATTAATTTTCTCTCTCTTCTAATTAATCCCAGATTAATTAAGTGCGAGTTATACGTCATCGGTGAATCTTCGGGAAGCGACCCATGAGATCTCCGGATATGTTGGCAGTAAATACGGTCGTCGGACTATCCGAACACGTAAGTACCTCGTACTACGTTTATACCGATTTACAATACAAGGTTGGCTTCTAGCAAAGCGCCATGCCTACCCAATTCTCCAGAAATATTCTTACAGGAATTATAGATCTGTATCAAGCGTAGTATATACCGTAGTATTGTGCATATCGGCCCAGTATCGGATAGTCACGTGATAGGGCTGGGGCTGGATAAGTGTCTGCCCCGTCCGAAGCACATGTCGGATGTCTGGTAACTAGTCTCTATAATCGGATATACATGACCTTGTCATAATATCCCGATGGCCGCGCAGCACTTAAGAGCACTAATACCGTATCCTGCGTGACATCATCTCCAATATGACTGAAGTGATACTTCCGTCTTGACATCACACCACCAATACACTACGACTCTCTGATAAACCCAGAAGTGGTGTACGCAGGACCGGTTAAAGCCTTGTACCACCAAGACCAAAGTCTATCTATTATCGTAAGTATTAGCGATGTAAGTCTCAGGTTAAGACTTTACACACCTACCTTGATTTCGGCCTCCCATAGACACATAGTCATAATACCAATGGGATTCCGAGGGGTCTATCCAGAGCGAAGGTGTTTCCCGTACCATCGGTGAAACACTACCTCCTATCGCACTTGTATAAGTATCCAATACTTATATATATGAGAACTATGTCGTTGTGCCCTCACAACGCACACAAGTGCAATACTAGCCTATTCCGCATTATCGATGTCCAGTTTCGATAATACTCCGGCTAGGGATATTTAATGATTAATCCTTCATGGACTGATACTGTCTCATATCATCTCAATCCAGGAACTAATCATATGGACCTCTCTTCATTTATACATCTATGGTGATCTAATCACAAATGATGAGAGTGCAATTTCCTTGTCACATAGTTAATTTGTACAACAACACCGTGATCTGTACAAATAGTGACGCTATGGGTCATATTATCCAACAATCTCCCACTTGGCACATAGCCAGTCACTCGAGTGTCTAACACCCGAACTATGTACGATTTGCTCAAATTCCTGAGAAAAGGTTTTCGTCAGCGGATTTGCTTAATTATCGTCTGACGCGATTTACACGATCATCACATCGCCACGATGTATGATCCGAACGAATCAGATGATATAGAAGTATATATCTGGATCATCGATGAGACCTTAATTCCTTAGCCTGTGCTGACGCCTAGCTCAGCTGCTAAAAGAACTATATCTAATCTAATTAGATTTATTTTCGATCCAAATGGCTTCTATTGCTGCCTCAGCTGCAGCAATAATCCGCATTTGTTGTTTATTACATAATTAAATCCAATTTAATACGCATTAATTCTAATTCATTATTTAATTCCAAATTAAATATTACACTTTAAAAAATAAACCTTTACGACTTAAATTCCAAATTTAATCGTTACGGGTCTCAAAGCCCGATTAATATCCAATATTAATTTAATTAAAGTCCAATGGGATTTTATTAATTTCTTCAAGGCGTGGACTTTTGGTCAACTCGGGTCAAACCCGCAACCAAAGTCCAATCCGGGAGTTACCCCATGAGCCCATAAATTAATTTAGGCCCATTAGGCCCAATTAAACGTTAAAGGTCCATTAGTCGCATTTGGGCCTTTTGGAAGCGGTTTTGGGCCTAATTGGATCCAACCAATTTTGGCTTAAACCAACTTTGTACAACAAAGTCCAATAAACCCAATAACAACTTAAAGAGGCCCAAATCCAATTTTAAGCCCAATAATTTAATTCCAAAAATTCCAAATTTCCCAATTAAATTACCTAAAGTGTATAGCATTATTAATTACCCAAATCAAAGTTTCCAAAACATCAAATTTGTCCAATTAATCATGCTTATCATCAATTAATCATGTCCAACATAATTTGATCAAAATCAAACCCAATTAACACATGCTAAAGTCTCGGCCATAAGGGGAAAAATATGCCCAAATCAAATTCAATCCAATTGAACCCAATCAAACATAAATTCAACATCCCTAAATGATTTCCAAGTCATCCAATGAACAAAAATCAAAAATCCAAGACAATATTAGGGTCATATTTTCGGCCATCACAAGCAAATTGGGGAAAATTGTTCCAAACACTTTTCATCAAATTGATCTAATCAATCATCAATTAAACAACATTTTAAGCATTCTAAATCATCCAATTTCATTAAACATGCTCAAAATCAAGTTTACCCAAATTAAAGTTTTGGCCAACATTAAGCAAATTGGGGAAAATCAATCCAATTAATTTTTCATCAAATTGATTACATATAACTCTAATTTATTCATATACAAGCATTCTTAAACAAACAATTTGTCAAAATCATGCTTAAAATCAAAAAGCCCCAAATTTTGCTCAAGAACCCTAAATCGTTTTATGCAACCAATAGCTCAAGATACCATTGTTGAGTTTCAATCAAGTCCCAAGATCATAAATCATGCATAAAAACGAGTTGAATACACATCAAAGGAGGTGCGGAATTCATACTCACATTGATGGGTTTTGATGAAATGAAGAATACAAGCCTTCAAGCTCCCTCCATAAGCTCGCCCAAGGCTTCTCCTTACTGTGGACTGCTCGGTTTTGGTGGTGTGGTCTCCTCCATGTTCGGCCATTGATGACCTCCATTGAAGCTCCAATCTTCAAGCTTTCCAAGCTCACAAATTCGTTTCCCTATCACCTATGTATAACCCAGGTGTGCTAGCACTTCTTCATCTTCCTTGCTTCTCTCTTGATTCGGTCATACCAAAAATTTTGAGAAGAAATCGGCTCCAAGCCGAAAGTGGAAGAAGGAGAGAAAAAAAAGAGGGAGAGGAAGAGATGCGTAAAAAAAGGAGAGAGGAAAAGGTAAAAGGAAAATAAATGTAATAGGTTTTTTATATATTTTTTTCAAAATTAAAACCTATTACCATATATATTTTACTTTTTCCTTAAATGCTAAAGTCAAAAAGCAAAAAAGCAAAGTTGCTTTTTCAACTTCTACATCAATCACTCAATCAAGTGACAACATGTCATATCACTCAAAGTGACATTTTGATCGACGCTTGATGTGACTAGCGATGTAAGTCTCAGGTTAAGACTTTACACACCTACTTGATTTCGGCCTCCCATAGACACATAGTCATAATACCAATGGGATTCGAGGGGTCTATCCAGAGCGAAGCTGTTCCCGTACCATCGGTGAAACACGACCTCCTATGCACTTGCATAAGTATCCAATACTTATATATATTAGAACTATACCATTGTGCCCCACAACGCACCAAGTGCAATACTAGCCTATTCCGCATTATCGATGTCCAGTCTCGATAATACTCCGGCTAGGGATATTTAATGATTAATCCTTCGTCGACTGATACTGTCTCATATCATCTCAATCCAGGAACTAATCATATGGACCTCTCTTCATTTATACATCTATGGTGATCTAATCACAAATGATGAGAGTGCAATTTCCTTGTCACATAGTTAATTTGTACAACAACACCGTGATCTGTACAAATAGTGATGCTATGGGTCATATTATCCAACAGAAACACAACCTCCTATCGCACTCGCATAAGTATCCAATACTTAAATATATGAGAACTATACCGTTGTGCCCTCACAACGCACACAAGTGCAATACTAGCCTATTCCACATTATCGATGTCCAGTCTCGATAATACTCCGGCTAGGGATATTTAATGATTAATCCTTCGGGGACTGATACTGTCTCATATCATTCTCAATCCAGGAACTAAACATAGGGACCTCTCTTCATTTATCTATCTATGGTGATCTAATCACAAATGATGAGAGTGCAATTTCCTTGTCACATAGTTAATTTGCTACAACAACACATGATCTGTGCAAATAGTGACGCTATGGGTCATTTTGTCCAACAATCTCCCACTTGGCACATAGCCAGTCACTCAAGTGTCCCATACCCGAACTATGAACGGTTCGCTCAAATTGCTGAGGAAAGGTTTTCGTCAGCGGATTTGCGTAATTATTCTGACGCGATTTATACGATCATCACATCGCCATGATGTATGATCCAAACGAATCAGATGAATATAGAAGTATATATCTGGATCGTCGATGAGACCATTAATTCTTTAGCCTGTGCTGAACTTAGCTCAGCCGCTCTAAACAGAACTATATCTAATCTAATTAGATTTATTATCGATCAAATGGCTTTATTGCTGCCTCAGCTGCAGCATAATCCGCATTTGTTGTTAATTCGGCAACAGTTATCTTGCTCGGAATATTTCCAGCTTACTGTCCCGTTATTCAAACTTTATAGTACCACAGTATTTACCGGTTTGGAAACTTGCAGCAGTGATCCTACTCACTTCAAGTTCTCCTACTCCATAATTTAAGACAGCATCTTTAGTTCTCTCAGATACTAATAGATGTCCTTAACTTCAATCCAATGACTATCACTCGGATTGTCCTGATTGTGACTCCATATGCTCAAAGCGTATGAGACACCATATCAAGTACATTTTAAATGTACAATTTCCCAGAGAGTGTTAACAACTCCAAATCTATCCCAGTAGATCTTTATTCCTGAATAAAGGTTGTTACTCCCCAGAATTCTACGGAGAATTTCTTATGAAAGCCAAGCTTTCACCGATTGCTTTATGGGAATTTCATTATCAGTGCTCTCCCACTAACCTCCTTATATACACAAGAATCATTTCGTTTTGAATTAAATCACACTCCATTATGATTACATCAAAACGATAATTCCTAGAACCTATGCTTGCTTCAATCCAAACATGGATCGAATAACCTGCAAACCTTGTTTGCTTGTTATGGTACGACAAAACGATAGGATGTTATAAACATCCTCCGAAAGGTTTCCTTTTCAGGAAAGCGATTTTCCGTTAAGCTGTCATATTTCATAAATGAAATACACAGCTTTAGCAAGCATTATCCAAATGGATTTACAATGGCAACATGTAAAAGGTTTCGTCGTAATCAAAACATGTTGATAACTCTACCTTTTCTTTACAAGCCTAGCTTAGTACGTTGGTATGTTGCCTTCCATGTATGTCTTCCTTAAAGACTTATAAAGTACCAATAGGCACAATGCCTCTAGGTACATCAACTAGTATCCAAACTTGTTGATATACATGGAATCCATTTTGGACTCATGACACTTTGTCATAATAGGGAGTCGATACCTTGTATCACTACCTCATACGTAATCAGTTGGTGTACCTTAAAAGATTAACATCTTTATGAGGTGAGATCAGAAACCCATACCCCAGGTTGTTTTCTGACTCTCTCCGATCTACGCGGTTCTTGTGTACTCGAAGATTAATGGAATAGTTTCATCATTGATGAACTATTTATGTTCCATTAGGAATAGGTGCCTTGAATAGTATTACTCTAATTTTCATCGAGTTTTACTATCCTCCCACTTACCACTGCATGTCTGTATTCCTCAGGAAAACTGCATGGTGAGCAACAATCTAATTGTTCTCTGGTGAGATGTATAAATACAATACTTATGGTATCCCTAGGATAGCCTACAATTGACACTTATCCAATTTGGGTTTAGTTTGGTATCATCCAAACATATGCCTAGCATCCCAAATGGTCAGGAATGAGAAACCCGATTTCCTTCCCGTTCATATCTAATATGATATTTGTCAAACAAATTATTAATAGAACCTTATTCTAAATAAGTTATTGCACTGTTAAAACTTATCCGTTGAAGGAAATGGTTTAGCTCAGAGCGACTCATGATTAGCCTTATCATGTCTAACATGATTCGGTTAATCCGTTCAGACACACCGTCACTTTGACGTGTTCCGGGAGGAGTCCTCATTTGAAAGAATACTATACTCTTTCAAGTATATAAGAAACTTATTGCTTAAGTATTTCCATTACGGTCTTACCGTGACGGTATAATACTATAACCGATCTGTTTGTCTATTTCGTGTCGAAACTCTAAAAGTTTCCGATTTGTGTTCTTCAAAAAGAAACACATAACCATAATGCGATGCCACATCCGTATAGGTCACGAAATTCATATCTACATCTAGCCTAGCTAGACATGGGCCCACTAACTTCACCATGAATAGGGCTAACAGATCGGTGGCACTTACACTATTACCAAGTAAATAGTGTTTTAGGTACTTTACCTAACAAACTAGATTCGTAGACTTTATTTGAATAGTCAAATCAGTCCTAGTACCCACTCTTCAAAAGTGTGGATATACGAGTCTTGTATAATTGTGTCCCAGACAACAATGCCACAAATAAGTCTCTATTGATCAAATCATTTGAGCTATTTATTTGTCATTTTATATGTTTGAGATTTTAATTATATTCAAAATATAAATTCTGTTATTCACATCTAATGTGTTTATCTCAGTATCATCTTTATATAATGAAACACTTAGTGTTCTAGAATATAAAGGTTTATCTATAATGGATTAAGCACTGATATAGAGATAATGTCTCTAGTCAAACTAGTTACATTATAACAGTTCCTAATTTAAGTACACACCCGAAGGGTAGTTCCTAAACTTAGGTATCTACGGTCGAAACAGCGACTTTCGTCCCGTTTCCGATTCGCAGAGCAATCTCAGCTTGAAGTCAGTATCCTGCTCAAAGCAGATTCTGAACATCAATACATATATTTTATGTACCACACTAAGTATTTAAAATCTAATTTCAATACTAGCTGTGAACATAACTAAGACAAAAATTTTCAAAGTAAGAGCCTTGCCCTTTCTTTAATTCCTTCGTGTCTGCCATATCCAAATGGTAGTCACTTTGGGATATGTCAATATCCTTTTCAATATTTCAGAAACCTTAGGCCAAGCCTTGGGTTTTTAGAATATCGAAACGATGTGCACCTCGTGCTACATGCCCAATTGCAAACTTTGACTTTATCTCCTCTAGAATAGTCAATTAATTCTCCAAGAATTATAAATTGCAATTTTAATACTTCTGAAATCTAAAATTAGATTTATGACAAGTATATTAAATTAAGCATTAAAGTCATCATCACATAAATCTTCCAAAGATTTTATGCTCTTCTTATTTTGCTTAATTTTGGGCTTAAGGTATAATAAGTTATTTTATCAAATAAAGTAACCTATTATTATCCCCATTTGAAAATTAAATCATTTAAATATATTTAATCCCATATTATATTTTAAATATCCAACTTTTCAATTTTATCTTGATTACAATAGTCCAACTATTTAATCAACGATTAGTGGTACTATATATATTATAATGATTATAATAGTCCAACTATATAATCAAATATAATCCAAATTAATAAACCTCAATTACATTGATTACTATAATCCAATTATAAAATCAACTGTAAATTGAAATTAATTAATTCAAATATATTGATTAATATAATCCAATTATATATAATCAAGTATAATACAGTCCAACTGTTTATTAAAACAACAATTTAAATATTAGTCCAACTGACATTTAATATTACGACGAAATAATTTGAATGAGCGCGTATGGCGAGTAATTGAATGATTATTGCAAATTCAATTCTTGCCTCCCACTATTTTTCGTCGAGCCTCTAACCCTCTGTCGAGTACTCGGGAAACCGGTTTCCTAGTGGGCTAGGATCCCGTTAAATATCACACAATCTTGACTTTGGCCAACAAATTGTATGATAATTAACTAGGTAGATCTCGAAGATCAATGGATCCCATCAACTCCTAGATCCAGTAGGTGGACATCCAAGTCCCAAACATATATCTTATATATGCCTATATATCGAATATATACCCTAACCTTTTTCCTCTGAATCAACTAGGCCTTGGCTTTGGCACAACAAACCTAGTGATCCCAGTCAAGCGCGGACCCATTGACCATGGAAGCTTCGTAATCAATGTCGTTGGACAAGAAGTGGTCTTGACTTTGGCAACAAACCACACAACTTGGACAAGACACAATATGGAACAAAGCCTCGTGATTCAAACACATCTTCGACGGACAAGGGCTTGACTTTGGCCAACAACCCATGCCAATCTAGGATCTTGAGCAAGAATCACTCAATGGAAGGAAAAGACGCATGATATTTGACGAGGGTTTTTCGCGTGCAAATTGGCTACCAATTAATTATCTTTGTTAAGGTCTCATCATCATACACCCTTAAACATGCATTCTAAACACATAATAAAGCGCTATGATAAAAAAATAATGATATGCGGATGGATATTTTACACATTGATCCTAGATCAAATCTCTCACTTCTCTCTCCCGCTAGCAAAATATTCTTCTACCCGTTACATACACTTCTAAAGAAACCTCATTTACATTGAGGGGAATATGTGAGAACAGAATACAAAGAATATGAGGTGATAAGGCTGGACACGCAGGTCCAATTAATAAATCAAATTTATTACAACAATTTCTAAAATCGCCCCACCCATCTAATATATCCATTATTTACATATATATCAAACAAGCATGTATCACATCAATATTCAATCAAGCAATTTCTTCAATTAATTATCTTGATAATTAGTGATCATCCAATGTTCAAACAACGATTTGATTTTGTTCGAGTCAAACTCGTTTTTGCGAATAAGTACTTAAAGTACTAATTCTACGAATTAAATTAAATTACATAATTAAATCCAATTTAATACGCATTTAATTATAATTCATTATTTAATTCCAAATTAAATATTACACTTTATAAAATAAACTTTACTTACGACTTATTCCCAATTTAATCGTTACGGGTCTCAAAGCCCGATTAATATCCAATATTAATTTAATTAAGTCCAATGGGCTTTTAATTAATTTCTTCAAGGCGTGGACTTTTGTCAACTCGAGTCAAACCGACCAAACAACAAAATCCAATCCGGGAGTTACCCCATAAGCCCATAAATTAATTTAGGCCCATTAGGCCCAATTAATAAAAGTTAAAGGTTCATTAGTCGCATTTGGGCCTTTTGGAAGCGGTTTTGGGCCTAATTGGATCCAACCAATTTTGGCCTAAACCAACTTTGTACAACAAATTTTGGCCTAAACCAACTTAAAGAGGCCCAAATCCAATTTTAAGGCCCAATAATTTAATTTCAAATTTTCCAAATTTTCCAATTAAATTACCTAAAGTGTTATAGCATTATTAATTACCCAAATCAAAGTTTCCAAAACATCAAATTTGTCCAATTAATCATGCTTACATCAATGAATCATGTCCAACATAATTTGATCAAAATCAAACCCAATTTCATGCTTCAAGTGTCTCGGCCAAAGGGGAAAAAATGCCCAAATCAAATTCAATCCAATTGAAACAAAATTAAACATAAATTCAACATCCCCAAATGATTTGCAAGTCATCCAATGAACAAAAAATCAAAAATCCAAGACAATATTAGGGTTCATATTTTCGGCCATCACAAGCAAATTGGGGAAAATTGTTCCAAACACTTTTCCATCAAATTGATCTAATCAATCATCAATTAAACAACATTTAAGCATTCTAAATCATCCAATTTCATTAAACATGCTCAAAATCAAGTTTACCCAAATTAAAGTTTTGGCCAACAATAAGCAAATTGGGGAAAATCAATCCAATTAATTTTTCTTCAAATTGATTACATATAACTCTAATTTATTCATATACAAACATTCTTAAACAAACAATTTGTCAAAATCATGCTTAAATCAAAAAGCCCTAAATTTTGCTCAAGAACCCTAAAAACGTTTTATGCACAAATGGCTCAAGATACCATTGTTGAGTTTCAATCAAGTCCCAAGGATCATAAATCATGCATAAACGAGTTGAATACATATCAAAGGAGGTGCGGAATAACTCACATTGATCGGTAGAGATGCAATAGAAGAACAAAAACGCACTGCCCTTGGGAGCTCGGCAGTGGGCTGCGCATGATGGGGGCTGCACGGTGGTGACTGGTTCGGCTTCTCCAAGGTTCGGCCATTGATGGACACCATTGAAGCTCCAAGCTTCAAGCTTCCAAGCTCACGAACTCACTTCCCTATCACCTTTGTATCACTCATGGTGTGCTAGCACTAAGTCTTCTTCCTTGCTTCCCCTTGATTCGGTCAAACCAGAAATTTTGAGAAGATGAAACGGTTCCAAATCGTGAAGGAGAAGAAGAAGAAAAGAGAGGGAAAAGGGTTTTCACAAGAAACCGTAAAAGAGAGAGAAAGAGAATGAATTAGAAAAAGAAAAAATGTGTAAAAGGTTTATTTATATTTCCAAAAAATTAAATAAGTCATTTACCATTTTCAATTTCAAAAAGCAAAGCATTTAATGCTTCCTTTCATCTCACATCAACTCACATCAATCACTCAAATGTCACATCACTCAAAGTGACATGTGATTTGACGCTTGATGTGACTTGCGATTTGACGCTTGATTTGACTTGCGTGCCGCACTCAAATTCGAAATGCGAATGCGCTCGCAAACAATCTCGGGCTCGGGTTCGCTAATTCCAAATTAACGAATTTTCCGTTGCGTCGTAATTAGATGATTACGCCTAGCGAATTCACTATTCACGTCGCTAACGAATTAATTCTAAATTAATTCATTCGCCCGAATTAAAATCTAATTTCAATTCCGCGTCGAAATCTAATTTCGTTATAATATATCGAATATATTAATTTATCGATTAATTCCAAATTAATCGTTCTCTCTCTTTAATTAATATTTTATCCCAGATAAAATATCTCCGTAATTAATCCCAGATTAATTTTCTCTCTCATCGAATTAATCCCAGATTAATTAAAGTGCGAGTCATACGTCATCGGTGAATCTTCAGGAACCGACCCATGAGATCTCCGGATATGTTGGCAGTAAATACGGTCGTCGAACTATCCGAACACGTAAGTATCGCGTACTACGTTTATACTGATTTACAAGACAAGGTTGGCTTCTAGCAAAGCGCCATGCCTACCCAATTCTCTAGAAATATTCTTACAGGAATATATAGATCTGTATCAAGCGTAGTATACCGTAGTATTGTGTATATCGGCCCAGTATCGGATAGTCACGTGCTAGGGCTGGGGCTGGATAAGTGTCTGCCCCGTCCGAAGCACATGTCGGATGTCTGGTAACTAGTCTCTATAATCGGATATGCATGACCTAGTCATAATATCCCGATGGTTGCGCAACACTTAAGAGCACTAATACCGTATCCTGCGTGACATCATCTCCACTATGACTGAAGTGATACTTCTGTCTTGACATTACACCCAATACACTACGACTCTCTGATAAACCCAGAAGTGGTGTACACAGAACCGGTTAAAGCCCTGTACCACCAAGACCAAAGTCTATCGATTATCGTAAGTATTAGCGATGTAAGTCTCAGGTTAAGACTATACACACCTACCCTGATTTCGGCCTCCCATAGACACATAGTCATAATACCAATGGGATTCCGAGGGGTCTATCCAGAGCGAAGCTGTTTCCCGTACCATCGGTGAAACACAACCTCCTATCGCACTCCCATAAGTATCCACTACTTAAATATATGAGAACTATGCCGTTGTGCCCTCACAACGCACACAAGTGCAATACTAGCCTATTCCGCATTATCGATGTCCAGTCTCGATAATACTCCGGCTAGGGATATTTAATGATTAATCCTTCGGGGACTGATACTGTCTCATATCATTCTCAGTCCAGGAACTAATCATAGGGACCTCTCTTCATTTATATATCTATGGTGATCTAATCACAAATGATGAAAGTGCAATTTCCTTGTCACATAGTTAATTTGCTACAACAACACAATGATCTGTGCAAATAGTGACGCTATGGGTCATTTTGTCCAACACTTTGGTATTAGTAAGACCTTAGCTGTTTTGCATGAACACTTTTATTGGCCTAGAATGAAGCGTGATTTGCGCATTTTTGTGATAGGTGTATAACATGTAAGCAGGCTAAATCTAAATTGATGCCTCATGGTTTGTATACTCCTTTACATGTACCTAGTGAACTTTGGGTTGATATATCGATGGATTTTGTATTAGGTTTGCCTAGGACAAAGAGGGGCATGGATTCTATCTTTGTTGTGGTTGATAGGTTTAGTAAGATTGCATATTTCATTACATGCCACAAACATTGCTGATTTATTTTTCAGAGTCATAGTGCGACTTCATGGGATACCTATGAGTATTGTATCAGACAGAGATGTTAAGTTTCTTAGCCATTTCTGGAAAATGTCGTGGGCAAAATTGGGTACTAAATTGCTATACTCTACCACTTGTCACCCAAAGACAGACGGACAAACAGAAGTAGTTAATAGAACTTTATCACCAATGTTACACATTATAGTTGGTAAAAATCTGAAATATTGGGAAGAATGTCTGCCATTTATAGAATTTGCATATAATAGGTGCATTCATTCTACTACGTATTCGCCATTTGAGATTGTATATGGTTTTAATCCTCGAACTCCATTAGATTTGTTGTCTTTACCTGTTAATGAGCAAGAGAGTTTGGATGGTAAAAAGAAGGCAGATTTGGTTAAATTGATACGTGAGAAAGCTAAGGCACACATTGAAAAGAAGAATGAACATTATGATTCTCATGCTAACAAAGGGAGGAAGCACATTGTATTTGACCCTGGAGATTGGGTATGGCTTCATTTATGCAAGGAAAGGTTCCCAGCACAGCGGAGATCCAAGATACAACTAGAGGAGATGGTCCATTTCAAGTCCTGGAGCGGATCAACGACAATGCTTACAAGCTTGATCTTCCTGGTGAGTATGGTGTTTCTGCAACATTTAATGTTTCTGATTTATCTTATTTTGATGCAGGTGCAGATTCGAGGTCGAATCTTTTTCAAGAGGGAGGGAATGATATGAACCAAGGTACACTTAGAGCACCAACGGACATGACCAACATTAATGTAGAACTATTGCAAGTACCAATATGGCCAATCACAAGACAGAAGACCAAAAGGATTAGAGAACAATGACAGGTCTAGCTTAGAGTTTCATGGCCGACTACAACAGACAAGTAAGGGGCACACCAGAGACGCATGTGGGCTTCAATGGAGAGGTCCCTAAGCTACTTCACTTGGCCCAAATCAGATCTGAATGAAGCTTCCAAATCCATTTTGAAGACAATGACCTATATGGAGAATTTGGCCCAACATTGACACTTTTGTAATTCGGCCAAACCTTGTATTATTTTATCATTTTGTTTGATATGTTGACTTTATTTTTGATGTAATTAAGCTAGTTGATCAGGTCATTAGGATTAATTATGCTTAGAACCTTGCTTATTGAGTAAGCACGTCAATTTACTATTTAATGTAAGCACCTCAAATTAGCTTAAGTTAGATTAGTTTCTAATCATTGTTTCAAGCTACTTTAGGTGGGAAAAGACAATTGGGGACGCGTTTGAGTGAAAGAATTGGGTAGTTTTTAGGTCTTTTGGTAATTTCACTTTAGGGATATTTTTGTACATTCACACCTTTAGGGTTTCACTTTGTAACCTATTTAAACTTTGTTTTCTTCTTCCTTCAAAAATATACACGACATTTTGAGAAACTTTCAAGCTTTTAAGCTTTGGCTTTGGCTAAATTTCTTGTGAGGAAGGCAAGCGAGTAGCTGAAATGGCAAAGTATTTGATTAATATCTACCTGATCATGAGTTTGATTCTCACCATTAATATTTATTCATTCCTTATCCAAAAAAAAATTCTTGTGAGGGAGGGATTCCCATTTTCAAATTCAAATCGACTTATCTAAGTTTGGTAAGCTTAGTGGCGTCTCCATTGCTAGCAAAACACACTGGCGGAAGATTCTGGGTCTGCGGCCTTGGGCTCGTCGTAGGATGAGATTTAAGATTGGGAATGGGAATAAGGCCTTTTTGTGAATTGATAACTTGAATCATATCGGCCCAATTGTGGATACCATGGGGGAAAGGGTCATTTATGATTCTGGTCTAGACAGGTTGGCTATAGTGTCAACTATTATCTCAGACTCTGCCTAGCATTGGCCGCCAGCCAGATCAGTGTCCATTCTGGAAGTGGCTGGTTCGATCCCGCTGGATTGTGTCCCTTGTAGTACGATGGAGGATGTGTTGATTTGGGAGGATGATATGAGAGGTGTTTTTTCTATTAGGTGTGCTTGGAATGCTATGAGGATGAGAGGTATTGTAGTTAACTGGCATCATATTATTTGGTTTCGTAAGGCTATCTCGCGCCATACTTTTCTTCTTTAGATGACCATCCAGGTGTTGGATAGTTATGACTCATAGCGTCACTATTTGTACAGATCATGGTGTTGTTGTACAAATTAACTATGTGACAAGGAGATTGCGCTCTTATCATTTGTGATTAGATCACCTAGATGTATAAATGATATGAGCTCCCTATGATTAGTTCCTGGATTGAGATGATATGAGACAGTGTCATTCCTTGAAGGATTAATCATTAAATATCCCTAGTCGTAGTATTATCGATAATACGGAATAGACTAGTATTGCACTTGTGCGCGTTGCGGGAGCACAACGGCATAGTTCTCATATATTTAAGTATTGGATACTTATACAAGTGTGATAGGAGGTTGTGTTTACCGATGGTGCGGAAACAGCTTCGCTCTGGATAGACCCCTCGGAATTCCATTGGTAGTATGACTATGTGTCTATGAAAGTCCGATATCAGGGTAGGTGTATTTGGTCTTAACCTGAGACTTGCATCGCTAATACTTGCAACAATCGGTATGCTTTAGTTTTGGTCGTCCAGGGCTTTAACCGGTTCTGTGTACGCCTCTGCTGGGTATATTGAGAATCGTAGTGTATTGGGTGTGATGTCAAAACGGAAGTATCACTCCAGTCATAGTGGAGATGATGTCACGTAAGATATGGTACTAGTGCTCTTAAGTACTGCAGTCATCGGGATATTATGACTAGGTCATGTATATCCGATAATAGAGACTAGTTACCAGACATCCGACATGTGCTTCGTACGGGGCAGACACAGTTCCAGCCCCAGGCCTAGCACGTGACATTCGATACTGGATCGCAATACGCAATACTACGTATACTATGCCTGACATAGATTATATATTCCAGTAAGAATATTTCTGAAGAATTGGGTAGGCATGGTGTTTTGCTAGAAGTCAACCATGTCTTGTATATCGGTAAGAACGTGGTATGAGGTACGCACATATTCGGATAATCCGATGACCGTATTTACTGCCAACATATCCAGGGATCTCTAAGGTCGCTTCCCATTCACCGATGACAGTTGATTTAATTAGAATTAATCTGGGATTAATTAAGAGAGAGAATTAATATGAGATTAATTAAGAGAGAGAAAATTAATCTGGGATTAATTGAGGTATTATTTAATCTGGGATTAAATGTCTTCGGAAGAGAGAGAACGTGATTAATTTGGAATTAATCGGTAAAATAAATTTAATAGTTAAATTTGATTTTTCTATTTTATTTATTCGTATGGGCTAAAATTAATAAATCAGATATATTAATATGAATTGGATTTCATTACGAAATTAAAGTCTGACTTTAACACGAGCGAACGAATTAATTTGGAATTAATTCATAAACGACGTTCGTAATATATTTGCGAGACATCGTTATTTAATTAAATTAGATTTAATTATTTAACGACGAAAGTTCGTTTAACGACGATCCGAGCCGCGGCAAATATTGGTAGAGACATTTTGAATTTTGAATTCAAATGGTGGGGCCCACTTCACACATGTCACACATGTGAAGTGGTGGTTGGAAAGTGGTTGACATTTATGCCAAAACCACTTACTTTCCAACCACTTGGTTTAGGTGAAACCAAAAACCCCTACTACATGGTTTTGGGTAAAAGGGTAAAACCGTTTAACAAAACCAAAAATCCTACTCTCTCTCTTCACTTCCAACACTTGGAACAAAACACAAAGACACTCAAAAACCCTAGAATGGGCGTGAACATGGAGCCTCCCCCTCTTTGATTTTGTTGCAAAATCAACAAAGCTAGCACTTCATGGAATCAACTAAGGTGATAGGGAAACTAACTCAAGGGTTGGAATGATCACTCAAAGCTTGGATCTTGGAGATCTTCATCCACAAATCAAAGCTTGGAATCAACAAAGGAAGGATCTTGGAAACCAACTCAAAGCTTGGAATCAACAAAGGAAGGATCTTGGAGATCTTCTTCTCAAAACTTTAAAAGCTCAAATCCATTCAATGTAAGTAATTCCGCAACTTATAATGAATTTATGAACACATTTTCTTGCTTATTAGATCCTTAGCATGTTCTAGGAACACTAACAATGGTATCAAGAGCCAATTTTAAGCATGAAAATTTTAGGGTTCATGAGACTAAAATTTGGGGATTTTATGTTTTAAGCATGATTTCTTCAAATTGATGATTTGAGCATGCTTAGATTATGTTAACTTACAGTTTTGCATGATTAGATTTGAAATAAATTGAATGGATCAAAAAAAAATTTAAAATCCCTTAGCATGGCCGAATGTTCTTCACAGTGCATTGCAGTTTTTTGATTTTTGTAACATGAAATGATGTGTTTAATGCATGTTTAAATGTTGATTGTTGGTTTGATTAGATTAGAATCAAAGTCAATAATGTTTATGTTAAATCAAAGAGCATGTTGAGCATGAAATGATATGTTTTAGCTTCAATTTGTGTTAAGCATGAAATGATGTGTTTTGGCTTCAATTTATGTTGAGCATGAATTGATGGATTAAGCATGATTAATTAAGTTAATTGGTATTTTAGAAATATTGAGTTTAATTAATTAATCATGGCTAATACACTTTAATTAAAATAATTATGATATTTGGAATATTATAATTATGTTAATAAGCCTTTAATTATGAATTGGGCTGAAAGTGTGTATTTGGGCTTAATGGGCTTGGTTTGACTAAGTTTGGTTTTGGACTTTTGGATTGGATCCAATTGGGCCCAAAACCAATTCTAAAGTCCAAATATATCACTTGACCCTTTAAAGAATTTAATTGGGCCAAATGTGCCTAAATTAATTTGTAGGCAATAGGGTGATTCCTATTGGGCCTTGGCATTTTGGGTTTGATCCATTATGGCCAAAGCCCATGCCTTAAGAATTAATTAAAAGCCCATTGGACTTTAATTAAAATGACATTGGATGTTATTGGGCCTTTGAGACCCATTAAGATTGGATTTGGAATCCAAGTCTTTAAGGCTTATAGTAAGTGTATATATTTAATTTGGAATTAAATTTGGAATTAGTATTGAATACAAATAAATTGGATTTAAAGTTGTAGTTCGATATAATTCAAGAATACGTACTTTAAGTATTTATTCTTAAACGAGTTGGACTCGTGCAAATCAAATCGTTGTTTGAACATTGGATGGTCATTAATTCAAAGATTAATTAATTGGATTAGATTGATTGAATAACATGATTTGTATGAATACATGATGTGTTGTATGAATAATGTATATCAGATGGATATTAGAAGGGCGAGGCAATTTTAGAAATTGTAATAAATTTAGAATTTATTTAAATTGGACCTGCGTGTAGAACATGAAGCATCTCAAGAAACGAATTGACTCAACTCAGAAGGAACTAGAACAAGTAGAACATGAAGCATCTCAAGAAACACAACCACTTCATAGATCAATTAGGGAATGTCGCTTGCCATTGAGATATACCCTAGTCAATCAACAAGATTTTGAATCTTTTATGATTGGTCAAGCGGTTCATGTTGATGACCCAAGAAACTACGAAGAAGTAATGTCAGACATTGACTCTTCTAGATGGCTTGAAGCTATGAATTCTGAAATGGAATCCATGTATTCCAATCAAGTATGGACCTTTTTGATCCTCCTGAAGGAATTGGTCCTATTGGGTGTAAATGGGTCTTCAAGAAAAAAAATTGGAAAGGAGGAAAAATGGAGACTTATAAAGCTAGACTAGTGGCAAAATGATATACTCAAAAACAAGGAGTTGATTATGAGGATACCATTTCGCCAGTAGCTATGCTAAAATCCATTAGAATTCTCTTAGCTATAGCATTACTTTGACTATGAGATTTGGCAAATGGATGTAAAAACAACTTTTCTAAATGGATTTCTTGAGGAAGAAATTTATATGAAACAGCCAGAAGTTTTACATCTAAATGTGATAGTCATAAAGTATGTAAGTTGCAAAGATCTATATATGGTCTAAAGCAAGCATCTAGGAGTTGGAATCTACGATTTGATGATGCGATCAAAAAGTTTGGTTTCATAAAAAATGTGGATGAGCCTTGTGTTTACAAAAAAGGTCGGTGGGAGCGCCATAACGTTCTTAATATTATATGTGGATGACATATTACTATTAGGAAATGATGTCGCTATGATGACTTCAGTCAAAGTATGGTTATCCAAAACATTCTCAATGAAAGACTTGGGAGAAGTAACCTACATTCTTGGCATAAGAATCTATAGAGATAGATCAAGAAGAATGATTGGTTTATCCCAAAGTCTGTACATAGATAAGGTGCTCAAGAGATTCAATATGTTGGACTCTAAGAGAGGTTTGTTGCCTTGTAGGCATGGAATTCATCTATCTAGAACGATGAGTCCCAATACACCTCAAGAAAGAGCACGCATGAGTCAAGTACCATATGCTTCTGCCATAGGTAGTCTCATGTATGCCATGTTATGTACAAGACCGGATATTGCATTTGCTGTTAGTATAACAAGCAGATTCCAAGGAGACCGGATATTGCAGCACTTGAATTCGAAATACGAATGCGCTCACAAATAATCTTGGGATCGGGTTCACTAATTCCAAATTAACGAATTTTCCGTTGCGTCGTAATTAAACGATTACGCCTAGCGAAATCACTATCCACGTCGCTAACGAATTAATTCTAAATTAATTCGTTCGCCCGAGGTCGAAATCCAATTTCTTATAATATATCAAATATATTATTTTACCGATTAATTCCAAATTAATCGTTCTCTCTAATTGATATTTTATCCCAGATAAAATATCTCCGCAATTAATCCTAGATTAATTTTCTCTCATTAAATTAATCCCAGATTAATTAAAGTGCGAGTCACACGTCATCGGTGAATCTTCGGGAAGCGACCCATGAGATCCCCAGATATGTTGGCAGTAAATCGGGTCGTCGGACTATCCGAACATGTAAGTAGGCCTCGTACTACATTTACACCGATTCACAAGACAAGGTTGGCTTCTAGCAAAGCGCCATGCCTACCCAATTCTCCGGAAACATGCTTACAGGAATAAACGATCTATATCAGGCGTAGTATACGTGGTATTGCGTATATCGATCCAGTATCAGATGATCACGTGCTAGGCTTGGGGCTGGAATTGTGTCTGCCCTGTACGAAACACATGTCGGATCTCTGGTAACTAGTCTTTATAATCGGATAAACATGACCTTGTCATTTTATCCCGATGACTGCAGTACTTAAGAGTACTAGTACCGTATCCTACGTGACCATCATCTCCATATGACTGGAGTGACACTTCCGTCTTGACATCACACCCAACACACCATGATTCTCAATATACCCAGTATTGGCGTACACAGAACCAGTTAAAGCCTGGACGACCGCAACCAAAGTATATTGATTGTCGCAATTATTAGCGATGCAAGTCTCAGGTTAAGACCAAATACACCTACCCTGATTTCGGACTTCCATAGACACGTAGTCATACTACCAATGGAATTACGAGGGAATTGATGAGTGGTATTTATTGTAGGAGTTAAATCAAGTCCCAAAGATCATCAATCATGCATAAAAACCGAGTATGAACACATCAAAGGAGTAAGGCGGAAACATAACTCACATTGAACGGTTTGAGATGCAACGAAGGAGATGCGTTTTTGCCTCCCTCCAAGCTCGGCAATGGCTTCTGGAACTGCAGTGGAGTGCACGGTAGGGGCTGTTTTGCTTCTGGTCATTCGGCCATGCATGGACTCCATGGAAGCTCAAAGCTTCAAGCTCCAAAAATAAATCCAAGCTCATAAGACACTTCCCTATCACTATGTTTTACTCATGGTGTGCTAGCACTAAGTCTTCTTCAATTTGCTTCTCAAAAATTCGGTGAAACCAGAAACTTTTTAAGCAAAAATCGGCTTGAAACCGTGAAGGAGAGGAGAGGAAAAGAGGGGAAAAGAGGAAGCCGTGTTTTGCATGTGTGAGAGAGAAAAGATTTAATATATATCTTTATATTACATTTACCAAGTAAATTACTAAAACTATATATTACTTTTTATTCAAAAGTCAAAAATAAAAGCAATAAAGCTTTCCATCATTCTCTACTTTTTACTTTAAGTCACATCACATCACTTTAATAAAGTAACATGTTGTCAAGTCACATCACTCAAAGTGACAAGTGATTTGACAATTGATGCGACTAGCGATTTGACGCTTGATGTGACTTGTGTGCCGTGCTCGAATTCGAAATGCGAATGCGCTCTGCAATCACTCTCGGGCTCGG